>CM075855.1:107779782-107985117 GCA_037975125.1 Latrodectus hesperus
TGCTTTTATTTTTAACTATATAAACAATACTAAGACTATTATAGTTCCTTTTTTGAATTAATACTTCAAAGTTCACGATTTTTTTCTTGCTATTTTTCGTAACTAAGCGTCCTTATCAATGGAAACTATTTGAATTAAAGTAGGAAATTCCAATTTCAAAAGTAAATTAGAAAATAATTTTAATTTGTTATAAAATTTCACATAAAAATTTGTAAGAAATTCAATATATAATTTAAATAAGTAGCATTGTGAAGCATATAACGAACAAATTTCCTGAAATGTAAAATTGGCAAAATTTGGTACCAAATGCAGCCAAAAAGATGATTTAACTTAGAAACTGGTTAACTTGTAAATTTAAGTATTTTCCTTTTCTAAATTTTAGGTTTTTCTAAAAAATTTTTAACTTTTTATTATTATTTTTTATTTTATTTTATTTTATTTATTTATTTTTATTTTTTTATTTTATTTATTTATTTATTTATTTATTTATTTTTTTTTTTGCTTTACAACAAATAATATTTTTACTATCAGAAGTGCTTTCGTATTTTACTCGTTTGATGTAGCAATCTGAGTAAAATCTATAAAGCTTATATAAAAATGTCTGATTCTATCGGCTTCTAAACGTTATTTCGTATTTGTTGTCTTAGATGCAATAATTGCAAATGCAAAATATGTTCAAAATTTAGAAAATGTTTTACATATAAAATCAATTGATTTAAATAGAAATTATGAAAAGAAAAAGATTTATATATGTTCTTCTAGTTTTTAATTTAAAACTAACGTAAGACAATTTTAGTATTGTTATGAGTTAAGAATATTTTTGAATTGAAAATTCGGAATTATACTCAAAATTCGAACATTAAATTTTAGTTGTAGTTGCTTTACATGAAAACCGTAAAAAAGAAATCCTTGCATGCCTGTAATATCGGTAAATATAAAAAAATGAAATTGTTTGATAATAAGAGTAAAATTAAATGAAATCACACGACATTAAATTTTCATACTGGTTCCTTAAGGGTTATCTATTATAATGAGATTTACATTTTGTTTATAGATATTATGTGATGAAGCATTAAGCAAAAGATGCCTCAACAATAATATTTTAGAACAATAAGCCAACATTAATTGTGTTAACTTAAAGAAACATGATTAAGCATAATCTATTAATGAAAAAAAGTAATGTTGAAGTAAAAAAGTAAAATTTTCCATTTTCTTCTTTAAATATTTTATTTCTTCTGCATATTTTTGAATTTGTTTTAAAAATAATTAATACTATATTAAGTTTTATTGTGCTCATTATAATACTTAATATCACAGAAATCAATCCTTATCAGATGAAGTTAATCATTTTCATATATATTGTAATTAATTTCCTACATTTTTAGAATGAATTATATGACAATTGAATCGATTATAAAAATCATTTGTCAACAAAAAATTAATTGGAATAAGATAAATATATAATTTCAGAAATTTAGATTCTTCCAAAATATTTTAAAATATTAGTTCCATAAATATAAATTATTTTTACAATGCCATTTCTAACAATTTATTGATTAAGGAATTTTTTTGTTCAATATTTATATAAATTTTTATAAGTATAATAACAAATATTCTGATTAAATAAGTATTAACACAAGATGATTAAATACTATTATCATCTTAAAACAAGATTACATTAAGTAACCTTAATTATGAAATAACTTATAAATCATTGGGAAGAATTAGTTTTACTTAGTTCCATTAAATTTCTACAATTTTTTAGTAAATTTTATTTATGAAAGTATTTCTGATTTATTCACTTAAGAATTGTAAAATATTCTCTCAGTTTAAAAATCTGTGCTACATTAAGATTTGATTTCCACAAAAGTACACATAAATATTCAAACATATGCAATAACAAGACTATTCAAACATATACCATAATATAACATACTTACTAAGCGAATGTGAATGTCATATTTCTTTCCTGGTTGCAGAGGAACACCTTCTAACTCTGGATCAATGATGTCTGAGATAAAATGGACGCCTATGAGCGCCAAAGGAATTGAACTCGGGTCAAATATTTCATTTTCTTCCACATTCAGCTCAAATGAGGCTAACTCTGTGCTTTTACCTGGTTCTGCAAATATAATTATGATTTTTTACTTCGTCTGGTTTAATCAACCTGGTTTACTTTGCAGATAAAAGCCTAAAATATTTTCCAAATATGAATTAATAAAGGTATATTGACACAACAAAATGACAATGAGCAATTTGTGATATAAACATAACAATAAATGGCTTATATGTAGGCTTACCAGATTACTAAAGATGGCAAGTGGTGCACCTGAATGCCCACCAGCATCACGATTATTCACCCATGACGGATGTTTAGAGTATTTTAGAGGTTAGTTTACTCTTAAAAAACTCTAAAACTCTTTTGGAGGGTACTTCTAGATTTCTAAAGTGTTCAAGTTGTACTTCCGAATGCCCCCCCCTCAACATGACAATTATTCACTCATGGCATATTTTTAGATTATTTTACTCTTAAAATACTCTAAAAATCCTTTTGGGAGCTACTTTCAGATTTTTAAAGTGTTCAGTGGTAAACCTGAATCCCTCCCAACATCGCGATTATTCACCTATGGCGGATTTTCAGAGTATTTTAGAGGGTATTTTACTCTGAAAATCCTTTGTGTGTGTGTGTGAAGGGTACTTTCATATTTCTACAGTGTTCAATGGTATACCTGGATGCTCCTCAACATCGCGATTACTAACCCATGAAGATTTTTAGAGTATTTTAGAGAGTAACTTTTAAAATACTTTAAAAAAATCCTTTTGGAAGCTACTTTTAGTTATTTAAAGTGTTCAAGCTGTACACCTGAATGCCTCTCCCCCGCAGCATGGTGATTATTCACCCATGGCGGATTTTTAGAGATATTTTACTCTTAAAATACTCTAAAAATCCTTTTGGAATCTACTTTCAGGTTTTTGAAGTGTTCAATGGTACACCTGAATCCTCCCTGCCAACATCGTTATTATTCCCCCATGGCGGATTTTTAGAGTATTTTAGAGGATAGTTTATTCTTAAAATATTCTATAAAAAATCCTTTTGAAGGGTACTTTCAGATTTCTAAAGTGTTCAATGGTACACCTGAATGTTTCCAATATCGCGACTCTTCACCCATGGCGGATTTTTAGAGTATTTGAGAGGTTCTCAATGTTATGAATAAATAGTTACTGATAAAGATCCAAAAGCAGGGTTGATGATAAATGACACAAACATTAATTGAAATAATTTAGCTCTTACATGTTAATATTTATAAATCATTTAAGAAAGAGGAAACATTTTAATTGAGGAACAAGAATTTGAAAAATATTTACATGTACTTTTCGGTGGGTACAATTTTTTTTAGAAAGTCATTTTTTGGTTTTAAATTTGTAAAATTCTTCACAAGCTGATCTGATATAAATTTTACATATCACTAAGCCTTTAGCCGTTTATTCCGTCATCAAACCCCTGTCATCAGTCAGGCGTTGTTCACCAAAGAAAATATTTCTGTAATTAGTGCTGATGTCCAAGTAATCGGAAGATATTCAACAACTTGATCCTATTGGAGGCTGCTGATTGATTCTCCTTGAAGTTACCAAACAACCTGAGCCATTTTTCTTCACCTGAAATAATCGCATCACTGGTAGACCTTGCTTGCTTTTTGCTGACGCCGTTCCTTATTTGACTGCAGATATTCCTCCTCAATCACAACTTCACCAAACAGCTGATCATTGTTTATTTTCTTATATACTGCATCAACAAGACTGCTAATAATGATTTCAAAAGCTCAATCAACATCATTTGGTTGGGTCATATTGACCTACAAAACAATTCAGCGTTTTCGATACTTTCCCGGGAAGTCAAAGTATAACAAAGTTAGAGATAATTTACATTTTGATAAAAAGAAATAAATGGCCTATTAATTATCCTAAATTATCCTTCACGTTTAATTATTTTCAGAAATTTCGGTTACCTTTTTCAAGTTTAATTTTTACTGGAGCGTAAAACAAACCGGAAGGGACATCGGTATTTTATTTGAAAACTGTGGTATCTGGCAAGTATTCTTATATAAACTATAAATATTTATATTACAATAATAAAAATATTTTCATTTGTAAAATTATTTTAATTTTGAAATTTATCACTTATTTACAATTTTATTGATAAATTAACTCACAACATATGATTTTTTTCTTGCCGTAAATAATAGAGTAAGGTTGCTTTTAGGCAAAACATGCAAAATAAATTAATTTGCTCTTAATTTTAAACATAAACTATTTTTTACTTCTTTTAAGCTAAAACTGAATTTCATGGCACGACAGCCCATGTGGGCCAAGGCCTGCAGTGCCCTTAACTGTTTTCATGATCGATGGCACTGGGGGGTGCAGCGTATGTCCCAGTTAGGTAGTCAGTCTAACATGAAACCCCCAATATTTAGTTTTCAAGCGTGTTTGGTATTCAGTTTATCGACCTACTGAAGGGACGAAAGTGCTGAGTCAACCTTTGACCAGCCCGAGGATCGAACCTCGGACTTCTGTCATGGGAGCGTGAAATGCTGCCACTAAGCCACCGGGCTTCCATAAAATAATATACTACATGCAAAATAAATTAACATCTACGTTTGTGTGCTTGTAATTTTTATGGAGCAACTTTTACTACACTAGTGCAATTTATAAATATTAAAGGTAAAAAATTACACAAAAACATAAAATATATTGCTAAATAAATTTAATTCAGTGACAAATACATCTAAGAATATAGAAATTATCAAGTACTTTGTCCATAAAAAAGCATAATTATGCTTTTTTATGCTTAAGTTTTTCATGGACAAAATCATAAGTTGTTTACTAATCATAAGAGTTTTTTACATCCTAAGTTATATCATCAGTTTTTTATGGACAAAATCATGGCAATAAATAACTCATGGCAATGTATTTATTTATTTTGATACGTTGCTGACTTAGCATTTATTAGAAATGAATTGGTGAACTGCTGTTCACAGCATTTTTTCTCATTTTGAGAATATTTAGTTATAATTAAACTTTTTAAATTTTAAGTAGAAAGTGAAGATCTGAATTAATTTTTTATTTTTCATGTGACTGAAAATCCATTCACTTTCTGCATTATAATGTGGAATAGTTAAAATGGTAAGCATAAACTGGGAAATATTTGAAAAATTTTTTTCAAGCTCCTTTCTCAGATTTTCAACAAGATTTCATTTTACATCTGCTCTTGGTTTATCCAGTATTTCTTTTGAGTTTCAAGAGCAGAGGAGAGTGTTAGTAACTACTATCCACTTCTGATGAAATTCTCATATCTACACTTTAAACTCTCAAACAAAATGGTTGAAATTGATATAAAATATTCTCCAGTTAGTGCCAAACGTGACTCACCTTATAACATTTTTATGAAATCTTGATAAAATATATTATATGGATGCTATCACTAACTAAATATGGACTATTTTTAATTTATAACTTACCCCATTTATAAATCTTTGGATCTTGATAATTGAGAATAAAACAAGGAATAAGATGTTGGTTTGTTAGCCGAGAGGATTCAAAGAAAAAAGGACCGTTAAATTGCTTTTCACTGAAAAAATGAAAGAGGCTATATTTGATTAAGTTCTAAACACATTGTTCAAGTCAGTTTAATTTGCATATTGTATATAAAAAATGAATTTATTTAATTGATTCCAACAAATTTCATTAAAAAGTTATTTAATAAATTCATGCAATCACCCAAATGATAATTTAATATAATCTACTTATAAATATCTTTTAATAAGGAAGCACAAGAAACAGATAAGTAAATAATTGTGTGATGAATAAGCTAAAAATTTAAAAGATAATACAATCGTGTGTTTAAGTTCAGTAAATATGACAAATTAATACACTGCTGGACAATTGCTATGGACGGATAACAAATTGCAAGTAGCATAACATTAAGCGAGACATGAGGCCTAGTAGGATAAAATATAGTTGACACACTGATTATATATTAGAATAAAGAATATTTATTGTTCTGGAAAGTACAAAAGCTGTGAGACATCTGAAAGAAAAAAATGTTCATTTGATGCTGCATACGGAAAAATGGAACAATGCATCTAAAAGTCAGCAGGCACCTTGAAGAAAGGTATCAGTACGGGATATGTCCACCGTGGAGTGTGATGCAACATTCCACACGTCGTATCATACTTTGCACAATATTATCCAGCAGCTATTGAGGCAATTTAGCCTATTCCTCTGGGAGTGCACGGATGAGGGTGTTCTTGTTTGTCGGAGGATAGTTTCGACCAGCAACTTGCCTCCCCAAAGCATCCCACAGATTTTCAATGGGGCTTAGAACATGAGAACGTGATGACCATACGAGGCGTTGAATACCCTCGCTGTCTAGACAATCCTGAACAGCGAGTGTACGATGACATGTTGCGTCGTCGTCCATAAAAACAAATTTATCACCGACAGCACCACGGAAAAGACGAACATAAGGAAGTAGAACTTCATTAATGTATCGTTGGCCCGTCGTAAACCCATTCGCAACCACATGTAGGGGCGTGTGGCCATTGATCATGATGTCGGCTTACAGCATGACACTGCATGCCGGATATCGGTCCCTTCCCTGAATATTTTCTGGACGATAAGCAGTACCACTCTCGTGCCAGATCAGTTGGCGTCTACATTCCGATGACAGACTGAACCTACTCTCATCTGAGAATAGTACGCACGCCCAGTTCTGTTCAGTCTAATTGCGATGCTCACGACACCATTGCAAACGGGCAGTACAGTGATGACTGGTCAATGGGACTTACACAACAGGTCTGTTGGCGTATAGTCTTTCTCCCCTCAAACGTCTGGCAACAGATTTTTGGGAGATCTGCTTTCCTGAGGCAGCAAGAAACTGATTTGCCACCTACTGAGCTATCGTGCGTCTGTTCTTTTTTGCTGATAGAATGATATATCTGCCTTCTGCAGGCGTCGTACTTCTAACACGACCTCCCCCGTGCCGCATACTACACATTCCGGTAGTTTTATATGACTTCCACAGCCGTGAAACAACGCTGTGAGCGATGTCGAACTCCCAGGCAACATCTGTTATTTTTCGCCCTTCTTCGATCTTTCCAATAATTCGGCCACGCTTAAAATCTCAGTGATTTCGGGAAGACATGCCAAAAATTTCAAGTTCGTCTATTAAATCTTTCCTGTAAAACTTTGACATGAAACAACAACTGTCCACACGCGTCCAAACCTTTAAAGCTCTTATGAACGCTATCACATGATGAACTGACGTGGAAAAAAATTTGCATACGCATATTTCTTCTTGCTATATCCCGCACTTATTCGAATTTTCCACATTTTACTTCCTTTCATTTTGTGGTTGCTATGGATGATAGTGTTATCCGCCCTTAGCAATTGTCCAGCAGCAGTGTATATTTTTATCTATTTTTAACGTAATTTGATGAGTTAGCTTTGAATGTAGGACAGTTTGTTAAGCCGAGATTGTTTTGGTACATTTGGTAGAATAATAAATATAATTGGTTAGGAAAATCTGTGGAATTAATGGATTAGAGGTATTAATTAAAACATTTCTAATATACATTTCCCATAAAATTGCCTTTGGATTTCTTAGAAACAAAACTGTTTACTAATCAAATGAATACTTTCTATTCGAAGATTACTTAAACACTATATGAAAGTCTCATATTTACGGTTTGGGACACAAAATCCTTCAAAGAGAATTAAAACTGATGCAGTAGAATAAACTATATATAATAAATACTACAAAATACAGCTTAAGTATTTGATTAATATATTGCATAAATATATGTTCATTTTACTAAATACTTAAAAAGTTCTTTTCAATATATATATATATATATATATATATATATATATATATATATATATATATATATATATATATATATATATATATATTATATAATATATATATATATATATATAATATATATATAATTATAATATATATATATATATATATATATATATATATATATATATATATATATATATATATATATAATTATATAATATATATATGTGTATGTATGTATGTATGTATAAACCTTTTTTATGAATGTAAATATAGAGCATGTTTAAAATAAGATGTAAAATATCTAATTGATAAACAAATGTATTTTAAAAATACATTAAATATCTGTTCTATGTAACAAATTAAAAAAATATAGCTTAATTTCTATTTAAGTAATGGAATAATTAAAGTCTCTCATGGGGGGGGAGTGTCTAACCCCTAGAAAGCGCGTTTCCGGGTGGCTTATAGGTGAATGCCTTCATTGGTTTCCTTTGGGGGTGGTAGAGAGGAAATAAAATTCCCTCCGCGGACCAACAGGCTAAAGTAAAATCCCTTTGGGGTTCTGACAACTTTTTTTCCATGAATTTTGCAATTATTTCTACTAGTCAAAGGAGTTACACCAGGCTTTGTCCTCACTGCCCGGATAACAACAAACTGTTTTACAACACATCTTTATCTGTCCAGCAACGCCGGCCAAGCTTTTTAATGTAAGCATAGAGAATCCTGTGGATCTCCTTTTTACAGATAATGCTTTGGAGATCGCCAGGTCTGTCTTCGACAGCTTCGGGGACATTAAAGGCTTTTGCACGTACTCCATGGTCACGACATCATCATCAATAATTAAAGAAGTAGATTAAGCGCACAGAAATTTCAGCTGTTGAATCATAAATGAAAAAAAAAAACATTCTGCAATCTCACCTATGGATGAAATCTTTTTGTTGATGAGTAAGTTCCATTATATCATCAATCTTCAGCGTCCAGCCAATGATATTTTGTGGTACCTATAAGACAAACTGTGAGGAAATATATATAATTTTGGTAGGGATAATTGTGTAGTGGATATAAAAATTATTTAAAAAAATAGGCAAATGAATTCACATAAACCAATTCATTCAGTACCTAATATGCCCGTTTTGGGCAACTAAGCAAGCCTCAATCCGTCGAGGCATTTTATCAATTAGTACATTCATGAATTCTCTGAGGTAAACTTAGCAAAACCATGCCTACTGCTGTGCGCACATCCTCAACAGTTCACGATAATGGTCTTCCGTTCAAGTTAAGTTTAATGAAATTCCACATTTTTCCCACGAGATTCAGATCTGGGAAGTTTGCCGGCCAATTAAAGATCTCAAATCTAGTCACGTTATTAACAACTTGCCATGCAGCATAAGGCTTGGTATTGCTTTGTTGGAATATAGATTTGGAACGCCTAGAAGCAAGGGTAGAACAAGAGGTTCCAGAACTTGTGGGACGCAGAGTTTCGCAGTAAAACAGTCCTCAACGTGAATCAGAGGCACACTATAATCAAACATTATGCCATCCCAAATCATGATACCCATTGTAGAATCAGTTTCATGATCGCCGAAATAAACTACTTTTCAGAATTCTACGGGTCACCACTACAACCCTCAATTATCACCATTTCTTCACAGGCAGAAACAAGATTCCACCGTGAGTAATATCATTACCCTTCGATGTTTCAGGAAGAAGGACAATTCTGGTGTCTAGCTTTATTTTGAGAGGTCAATGGTACACCTATTTCTGGTATCCATGCTCATAGCTGTACTTTATGAAAACTGTTATCTATGCTTTGGATGGACATAGATCCATCTGTTTCTGAAAATACTCAATTTCAAATGTCTCGTGTGTTAGAGAAAGGATTTTGAACACTAAACTGGCAAATCTGTGCCAATATATGCGTTCCGATGTGAACTTTTGAAAACTGCTTCCACTTCGGGATTGCACGTAGGTTTTATTCAATCCCTGTGTGACACATAATTGGATGGAACTTACATTGGATCCAACAAGAGTTGCTTTTGCATTCGGTGGAAAACACAAATTCAGTTCATTAAGTTCAAAAATACGGTATCGTTTCATAGTTGTTAGCTAAAACTATTGAGCATGAGCTCAATAGTTTCAATAGCATGAACTCAATAGTTTCAATACAGATATCTTATACATAATATATTATACAGGGTGATCATAATTAAACTGCAAATTTAATAACGCTGTAAAAAAACTCACTGATCAGAAAGACCTGAAATTTCACCGGAATATACTTCAAACAGGGGGATTTTGTTTAGCGTGGGAAAAAAATTAGGAAAAAAGTGGCCTATAGATGGCGTTGCACAGGTGGTTATATGCAAATTAACATCTTGTATAAAATGCTGAGTAGCTTGAATTCTCGTTAATTGTCGATGGTGATGCAACGCCATTTCGGAAATGACCGTATCAGCCGACATTTTCCAACTCCATGGCCGCCACGATCACTGGACATCACTCCCTGTGACTTTTGGCTTTGGAGATTTCGGAAAAATGTTGTGTACTGTGCTCCACTAGACACCTTAGCGGATTTGAAATGCTACATTACTCAGCACGTTAACAACATCAGCACTGATACACTCCAAGCTGCTGTGGAAAATACCGTTTTACGTTTACACCTCTTAACAGAAAATGGTGGACACCATATTGAAAATTTCTTGAAGAAGACTAAGGACAGTTGAAAACCGAATTATTATTGGCTTTTTCTACGGTTTTTGGCCGCAGGGCAATTAAAAACCAATTTTTTCCTATTCGATGTGGCACCACCTTGTCGCTCTGAATAGGCTTTACACCAAGAGTGCCACAACATCTGCCTGACTTACAATAGCACAACTGGTTTAACGTTCAGCTTACAGCCACGATGGATTATCGTTCATGTCAGAATTTATGTAATTAACCTACAGCTGCCTGTGCAACGCCATCTATTGGCCACTTGTTTCCTAATTTTTTCACGCGCCAAACAAAATCCCCCTGGTTGAAGTACATTCTGGTGAAATTTCAGGTCTTTCTGACCAGTGGTTCTTTTTTTACAGCGTTTTAAATTTGTAGTTTAATTATGATCACCCTGTATTACACTATTACATATTACATTATAAATACAGACGTCTTATAGCCATTTTCTAAACATTTTCCTAAGTCGTATCTGGTACGCAGATATTGCTCTTTAAAAGTGAAAGTTGTTGACCTTCATGGCTTAATTATGATACTGCATGAATAGATGCGTGCGAAAATTTAATTGTTTGCATATCCATCTCACATATATGCATAGGTACAGAAGAAATTAACAAGAACACCTAAACATTTATAAAAATGTAAAGGCTGGTGAGAGATTTGAAAATATAAGTCATGCACACAATTTAATGTGATTTGTAGCCATTTCTTCTGCAAAATAATATAAAGTTCAAGTAGTAAGCGAGATTGTGAAAATCACATTCATGGATTATTCTCCTGACAAAACTCCACAACTATTCAATGTTGTGATCAGAGGTTTAAAATAAAATTTGATGTGTAACATGAGATGTACTTTACAAGTCAACAGGACATTCACTTGGTACAATTCGCGAAACGAATACGCGTCTGATTGTCTGTAATAATGTAAATAATTATTCGTAAAACAAGATTGCCTGTCTCCGTTACTGTTGTATCTAATTTTGCTAGTTTCTGTAAAACTGTTGCTATAGAATTCTGTGTAGATATTAACTGTTTTCAAAAAGAGATTTCTCTACTCTTGTTTTTAGCGAACAGACCAGTTTTATTGCTATTATGCATACGGAATACTCTCTGAATGCGGGTAATCTTTTCAAAGGCAATTTGCGCCTTAATCTAGTAACTTGCTTTCACTTTTTCGGTACTACTTATCACTACTTCTTTCTGCTTTTACTTCCTTCACTACTGCTTCTTTTTCACTACTTCTTTCGACATAGACTGGTACCTTACTTTCGGGTATGACTACCCTTTTCAGCATTCATTTTTCTCGGTTGATCAACTCTGAGCTTCTAATCAATAATCTGTCTGTAGAGAACAACTCTTCCATTTTTGTATAAGTTGCCATAACCCTAGATACAGTAGACATTAAAGAACCAATAAGCGTGGCTATATTAAACTGGAGTGTTCCGAAGCTACTTTAATTCTGATAAATATCCTTTTTGTGTTTCAGACTATTCAAGCATAATGGCTATTCACTGGAACAGAATATTTCACTTAACTTTTGCATTGACAAATGGTAGAAAGACTCCTTCTTTCCCCATCATCACCAGTAACTGATGAATGCTGTCCAATGACTGAATGGTTAACATTCCAGATTCCTAGGCTGTTGGTCCCAGGTTCGAACCCGGGTTATATAATGGTTGTTTCTTTCTTTCTGTGTTTCTTTGTCCTTTCTTTTGAGATGATGAATGAATGTAGTCCTCCCTATAAGCAGGTTTGTGGTGGTATGACGTGGATAATGCTACTCGCTTCCATGACTCCATGACTTGATTCACGTGTGCTTACTGGATAGTAATCTCTGGCCTTTTTGTGGCGAAAAATTAGTACCCCATTCAGATCGTTATTAAAAAAACGTAATTGATGAATTGCTGATATGTATATCAAAAGCGAATATATATATATATATATATATATATATATATATATATATATATATATATATATATATATATACATACATATATATATATATATATATATATATATATATATATATATATATATATATATATATATATATATATATATATATATATATATATATATATACATACATATATATATATATATATATATATATATATATATATATATATATATATATATATATATATATATATATATATATATATATATATATATATATATATATATATATATATATATATATATATATATATATATATATATATATATATATACATACATACATACATATATATATATATATATATATATATATATATATATATATATATATACATATATATATATATATATATATATATATATATATATATATATATATATATATATATATATATATATATATATATATATATATATATATATATATATATATATATATATATATATATATATATATATATATATATATATATATATATATGAATTTTTGAAGCCAAATCCAAATATTTGCAGGCAATTATATTTAGTTAATACTACTCCTTTTCAAAACGAGTTGGACGTTATACTTTTTCCTGTACAAAACAATACTATGATAATGAATGATTGAAAAAACTCCGGATTGTTTCTCAGAAGATATAGAAATACAGTCCATTTCTATGGCTTTAATATCGAAAATTTTGAAAATATATGAACTTGGATCATTTAAAGCAATTTGTAATCTGGCTGTTTAGTAAAGTTGTGTAAGCTAAAAATGTTGGATTTGCAGTAGACACGCTAGCTGTAAAATTCTGTCTTAAAATTTTGATTTACAACTATCAAAAATGAATAATATGTTTGTGCATTCAGCCTTATTTTCTCCAGTGCGTTTTTATTTCTAAAATTTTCTGGAGAAAATTTTAATTCATAAAAGAATTTTGAACTTATTAGTATTTCAAGAAATATGGCGTAAATTAGGGATTGAAATATGCAGATTTCAAAAAGTTATATAACAATTATTTTTTTAAATATATCATTTATAACAAAAATGAATTTTCAAAAATATGTAACAAAAACATTTGAAACTTCGTGTTCCTAAATTTCAGACAGTCACCGCCATTTCGTATGATGAAAAAAAGATGAAAAAGGGTTTTGAAAAAATATCATAAACATGAAGCTTAAAAGTAAAATCCCATTTCAGCAGTTTTATCCGACAGATAAAATTCTAATAAATATATGTCTGTAGAGCTTTTTATATTTTGAATATTAGAATACAAAAATATTTATTTAATTTGTCGATATTGCACTAACGCGTTATGGTTCCCATGCTAGTAACCAATAAATAAGAGCAAATTAAAAGCATGAGGTAAAGAACTTGCTGTAAAGGTCACGAGAATCATTTAGAAAAGACGACCAAACAATTCATGTTTTGGTGGCAGTGCAACAATAATCGCTCGGTGACATCAGAAATAATAATATGTTGTTGTTGTGTGCCAGCCAGATTGACAATACGGGGTGCGCCGCTCCCCTTTTCCAATTGAACCCTATTTTGGTGTGGAGTCCGACTTCCTCAGTACACACATGCCATAGGTACTCGTTAATAGGGTAGGCAACCATTCACTCCACATTCATACAAGGAAAGGACAAAGACAGGATAGATAGAGAGAAAGTACATCCATGCCCGAACCAGGATTCGAACCCAGGAGCTCCCTGTCCGCAGTCAGACACGCTGACCACTAGACAAGTTGGGCGGCATCAGAAATGATATTAATTCTCTTTGTGAAAAACGTTTCACCATTGAAGCAAACTGGTACTCTCTCACAGATTATTTTGCATTGAAAACTCCAGAGATTTTTCTCTGGGGTTCGCGTTCTAAACTCTCTCTAAAGGTCACGTGCGTTATACATAAAAGACGACCAAAGATTTCAGTATTGAGTGTCTTTGCAACATTAATTGTTCTCCAACATCAGAATTGAAGGTAATCCTCTTCGTGAAAAAATTTTCCCCAATGAAACAGACTGACTCTCACTCTCGGATTTATTTGGGCGTCGAACACCCCAGAGATTTTTGCAAAAAGACTACACAAGTGCAGACGTTTTGGAAAAAAATTGGTGGATGCTGATGGAAACTTCTTTGAAGAGTGAGAATGGGCAACACTTTGTGTAAGCAATTTTATTTTTGGCCATTAATAAAGGCAAGAACTTCATTGATTACCAGTGCTTTACTAATACGAAATTTATGTGATTTAGAAGACTGACATAGTCCTTCATCAGAAATTAACCAATGGTTACATTTTAAAGTGCATATCAGTTGGTTAAGTTAAAACTTTTTAGTAAACTGTAACCTTATTTTTTAATCAAACTTTTAAAACACTATCTTTTTATTAAATAAATAAAAATTAGTGTTTGAAATTAAATATAATTTGTCACCAGTATATACAAATAATAATCATGATATAAATAATTTTTTCGATTTTGTGACTATATATCTACCAATATCTCATTGAACTTTCAACATTTCTTTAATTTTATAAGACCTTGATAGACAGTTTAAATACATTATCTACTAGAATGGTATTGATAAATAAATATTTTTTATTAATATGGAAAATTGCCTCAAAAATTCATTTGTTAAATTTTAAATACTTCATAAAATATATTATTAAATAAGATTTATGATCAAATTATGAAAACATGTAAATGCATATAAAAAATGAATTTCTCTTAAAACGTGATGATTTTTAATGCACTGCACTTACTCTGACTTCAGATACATTCTTTTGCGCACAATAATGAGGGTGTTTCTGGCAAAAATGGATATCCGATGGCTTGTGGCAATTTACAGGGTATTTTTTGCAATACTGACTTCTCTTGATTCTGTAATAATAAAAATAAAATCAGCATATATATATATATATATATATATATGTATATATATATATATATATCTATATATATATATATATACACAGTATGTCCACTAAAGTCCCTTGCCACCCTCTTAGCTAACGGAACGGCTATATTCATAAAAGTGGTGTCTAGGTATAGTAAAGTAGCCATGCGCTACCGAATAAAACAGACTACTGCGGCACCTAGTGGAAAACTGTGCAGTTAGCATTCCTATCTCGAAAACGGAACGAAGTACAGAGAAAAAGTGATGTACAAAATTGTAGAGCATCCTCGATTTAGTAAGAAAAGATACCTTGTAGGCATTAATGTGAAGAATACAACGGTTAAAACGCGCATTTGTTGTTTCGTGCTGTGACGTGACTAAACGATCTAAGAAAGAAAAAAACAAATAGTTATAACAATGTACTTTATTTAAGATGTTCAAACTTCTCACCGTAAGCTGCAATGCACATTTGGATCCTTGCTTGAAAATCACGTTGCACACGTTGGAGCATACAGCGTGACACGTTGGAACACGCAACCGTAATGCGTCGTTTAAGGTCCTGCAATTTTTGTGGAGGGGTCGCATACACCTGCTGTTTCAAATATCCTCACAGGAAAAAGTCCAGTGGAGTCAGATCAGGAGAACGAGGAGGCCACTCTTTGAAACCGCCATACCTTAGTATTTGGTTGCCAAATTCCAGATACTGTTTCACTGGAGATGTCTAGTGAGCAGGCGCGCCGTCATGTTGAAACCATGGATTCTTAAGATTAAGCAACGGCAGGTTCTCCACAAAATCGGGTATTACCTTCTGCAGCAATTGTAAATATCGTGCACCCGTTAACGTGGTATTGTAAAATATTGGGCCTATCAGCTTGTTATTGTAAATTGCGCACCAAACGTTAATAGCATACCGCATTTGATGTAGAACGTCAACGAAACCAGCACCCAATAATGGGTGCTTTGCCTATTACACATGCCATTGCACACGTATGTTGTGCCACGTCATACGTGTGCACAGTTGAGTTTCTTAAACAAAAACAAATTAAAGTGATCGAACATCCGCCGTATTCACCTGATCTAGCTATGTGCGACTTTTGGTTATTCTTTAATCTAAAAAAGAACTTACGTGGACGTCGTTTTCCTTCAGAAGAAGAGATGGATGTGGCTATAAATGCATTTTTTCATCTATTCGAAGAAATGAATGGCTTGAGGCATTTAATCTGTGGAAAATTCGTCTACAAAAGTGCATTGATGCTGGAGGAGACTACTTTGAACACACTTAAAATCTTGTAAGTATAACTTTAAGAACCTAGTTGTATCTCAAAAATTTCAGAGTGACCCTCGTATATATATATTAGACAATGAGTATTTAAAGTTTTATATAGTATATAATTTTTTTTATACAAACTCTAGAATTAGACCCTAAAAATACTCACGGATTTGAGTTGCAGACTGTTATAGCTGGTTGTATGAATTCCTCTATTTCTTTAAAATCCAATTCTCATGATTGTAGGATGAGAACAAAATTTCGTTAAGAAACTCAGCAGTTGGTACAAACAGCCGCCCACACAAACAGCAAATATCAATCCCTTAGTAATGGACAGCAGGCTGAAGAGCTTACAGTCTATTTTTTTCATTTTTGAATCAATTTCAGAAAAGAGAAAATATTCTTTCGTGCGTACCTTTGAATTTAAGAAAAGAAAATTTATCAATGTAAAGGAAGCAAATATTATTGTCAAAAGTTTCTGTTTTAAACGATTCAAGAGCATACGAATAATATCTATGCATAATGCATTGCTTTGACAAAATTCCGTGTGTGAATCCACAGTACTGTTTACCGATCAAAAGCTTAAAACCTATAACCATTTTTTCTGATTCAAAACTTGGAATTGGTAACAATTCAGCTCTTAATACAAAATTTTGGGGTTAGACTATACTTGAGGGTGCCCCTTGAATTCTCGCCAAGTTTATCGCCAAGCTGGGCGATGTTGTTCTATTTATGGTAATCCTAAACGTTATTTTGAAATCTATTCACGGTTCTGATTGGTTTTCTTCTCAGGATAAATTTAAGCAATATCTGTAGGTGTGCTATTAGAGAATTCTGTGTACCTCAAAGTGAGGATATTCCAGCAAAATAAAGTGAGCACATTTTTCTTCTTTTTTTTTATGTGCTTACTGCATTATTTTTGAAATTTCATTGTGTTTATGCCGCCATTACTGTTTGCACAGCGTTCCGCGCGAACAGGATTGGCGCAAAACAAAAATCGCCAATCTCGCCAAGGGGCACCCTCAAATAGATTTTTACCAAATTTTGGTAATCATTCATGTAATTGATGCACACATGTAATTGATATTCGTAAAATCAAGCATATTTAACATCAAATTAAATATTTGCATAAGATTTCAATTAAAAAAAAATTTGCTTGTTGTCTGATTTGTAAACTGAACTATTTTGATCATTATAATCCCGACGTTGTATAAGATGCTAATATGTGTGACATTATATTAAATTAAACTTAAGAGTGAATCATAGAAGATGTATAAAGATTTCTTATATAAATTTGAATTTAATGAGCCTCCCCGATACATAAATGTATGTAGTAAAAGTTTAAGATTTTATAACTATTATATTGTATTTTTGTAATCGTAGCTTTAGTACTTTTCAGATGTAAATTTTTATAAATTGTGTGAGGTTTATTCAACAGACACAATCGAAATGAACACGGAAGATCCCCAATCAATCGGTCGAAAGATACGGGAGTAGAGAGGACCACGATGGTTTACCCTTATCTATAATGAATTAAAAATGTATTGTTGTTGTTGTTGTCGTGTGCCAGCTAGGCTGGCGATATGGGGTGCGCTGCTCCACTTTTTCAACTAAACCATATTTTGGTGTGGAGTCCGACTTCTTCAGTACGTACATGCCATAGGGACCCGTTTATAGGGTAGGCAACAATACACTCATAGACAGAAAGGACAAAGACAGGATAGATAGAGAAAGATAGTACACCCATCCCCGAACTGGGATTCGAACCCAGGACTTCCCTATCCGTAGTCAGGGACTCTGACCACTAGACAGGGCAGTCGGCGAGTTTATTGCTTAATATGGGCAAAAAGTATTTTCTTCTTAAACTGTGGAAGAATTATTCATAAATTATTGATCGTATTCGAAGCCCGGTGGCTTAGTGGCAGTGTTTCACGCTCCCATGACACAGGTCCGAGGTTCGATTCTCGAGCTGGGCAAGGTTGACTCAGCTTTTCATCCCTTCAGTGGGTCGATTAACTGAGTACCAAGCATGCTTGGGAACTAAACACTGGGGGTCTTACGTTAGGCTAACCACCTAACTGGGACATATGCTTCACACCCCAGGGCCCTCGGTTATGAAAACAGTTATGGGCACTGTAGGCCTTGGCCCACATGGGCTGTCGTTCCACGGAGTTTAGTTTTTATTGATCGTATTCATGTGTTGCCAGAGAGAAGGCTACACTCACCTAAATAGAGCAACCAATTTAACATCCTTTTCCCATCGTTCAACAATATACATAGTATGAAAAATTTATAATATCATTGTGTCGAGCTAGCTGCTGAATGGTTTGCGCTCTTGTCTTTGGTTCAACAGCTCGTGGGTTCGAACCCCACCTTGAGCTGGGATATTGGTAGTAGTTCAGAATCCATTCATAAGTCCCGGTCTAATTAGCCTTTGTGTACAAAAAATTGAAGGTTAAGTGACAAACAAACCAACTTGGAATATTAATATTTCAGCAAACTGTCAAAACCAAGATAACCTTTGTTTCTATTAATTTTTAGACGAAATGGATAATGTTAAAGTTCAGAGCTGTTATAAAAATTTTATGAACAACCATTTCTCTTAAATGCTATATAATAGCCTACATTCCTTAATGAAATTTCATTGATAATGGCCTCATATATCTAGTATGAAATGGCATATCTATAATATTCACATTAAATATGAACAGTCTGATATATTTAATATGATATCAAGCTGCTCAACACCTGATATCATTTTAGATGTATCAACCTTCTAAAAGTGTTCATAAAACTCTGATACCAGTCTCCGATTCACGTTCAGGTAAGTAATAATAATTCATTGGTCATTTTATCCACAAGGTATGGGAAAAGCCCAGAAGTCTCCCAAGCACTCACCATTGCAGACATGCGGGTAAACTGTCATAGAAAATTCATATTTTTTATTTAGTATAATCTAGATTTGAATACAAGAATTTTTTTTTATAAGAATGCGATTTTATGCTTCTGGCTATGATGAATCTTTTAGAGTCAACAATTTTTTAGAAAAAACTCTCATATAATAACATATATCTCACTATATTTATTATGATACATGCTAAATTTTAAAGTAAAAAGCTTTCAGTAGCAAAATATATTAAGTACATAATAAGTTTGAAATATATACTTAAATATTAATTTATATAAACTTTTTTATAAACAAAATGTCATTAATTTATAATATTTAAATTGAATATACATAAGGATTTTCTTAAAAATTATTAAAATTTATCAAACTTTTTTTTTAATTTATGCGGTGGTAAAATATAAAAAGTAATGGAAAAAGAAATATTTTACCTCAATGCATCTTTCCTAGTGACAGAAAGTTTTTGACAGAAGTGTCAGTTAACCAAGCAAAGTCCAAATTAACAAATGACCCCATGACAGAATTACTTGAATTATCATAATGTAAAAAAAGAAAATTAAATTCCCGTGTCATTTTATTAGATTATCCCAAGTGTAATAAAAATTTCAGAGATACGTGTATATGTGTCATAAAAATGGGTTTTTGCGTGAAAACTGTGAACTCTTTTTTTATTCACAAGGTTCTGAAAATGAAAAGTAAATAAAATATGAGTAGAAATATAATCTGATAAAAAGACGAGAAAATATTCAATCAGCTAATAGCTACTATCTCAAAAAAACACAAGCAATTAAGCAGCAACACACACAAAGCATAAACTTGATCAATACTCAGATTAAAGAGCTTTTAATTTTCTTGAATATTTTGAAAAAAGTTTGGTGAGAGAAAGTGGGATACAGAAAAATTGAATTTATACAAATTCCAACTTAAATGAATCCCAAAAACTAATTCAAATGAGAAAGTTCTGTAAATTTATATTTTTTAAGAAATGCGATACATATATGTTTTCTTGTAAAGTATGAATGAAATTTAAAACTTTTACATATACGTTAAATAAATTTGATAAATAGCTAAATATATTAAGAAAATAATTTGAATTTCTTCTTTTATTCTCTTAGAATATTTTGAAATAAAGAATGCAAAAATATTAACTTAAGCATTAAAAATTCTAATGAATGGTGAAAACTAAAGCAAATGGAAATTTATTGCAAATGTATAAAATGTAAGAAATGAGATAAATAATTTTAAAATTACAGGAAATATGAAACTTTGTCATATAAAATTGCTAAATTTAATTAAAGTTTAAGTGATTTTATAATATTTTGTTTGAATTTCTGGAATATTTTAGGAACTTTACATGGAAAAGTTTAAAATTTAAATATAAGGAAACATTTACTTAAAAATTTTTGATTCTAGTGATAAGTAAAAACATAATATGAAATAGTCGTAATTATATAATTTTAAGAAATGCGATAAATATGCATTTTCTTCTAAAATACAAAAAGGAATTTGAAATTTCCCCATACAGAATATATAAATTCAAAAACCATTCTGGAAATTAAATAACTTTTTTGAATTTTTCAAATAATTTTCCTCTTTCTCATTTACAAAAAATGATATTAAAGAAAAATTAATTTAAGCATTCTAGATTTTATAAAATGATAAACATTGAATAAAATTGTAAAAAATACTACTAAAAATGTGAAAGTTTAAGAAATGCGATAAATATTTATTTAAAATGTTTGTTTATTTAAAATGAAACAAAATAATTGAATATTTTTCAAAAGAAGCATAATATGTGCGCAAGTACAAAAGTCTTGTAAAATTAGAATTCAAACGTGTGAAAAAATCTATCAAAAATCTAGGTAAATACCAGAAGATATTATAAAAGACGCAGAAAATTCAAAAACTTTTTAAGGAAAAAAATTTTTTCTTTAGAAATTAAATCCTTAATTCATTCCAAATAATGATGTGTATTTTTTTTAATGATTTCATTGTTCCCAATTGTAATTAACAAAAACATTTGTGAATTCAGCTTCTTGTTTGATAAATTTACCACGTATATCGCATGTCTTTTGAATAATTTACTCAACAAAATTGAAGTACATTCGCTATTAAGGGAATTATATGCATTATATGATGCTTAAATAATATAGTTTTGCAATCAACTAATACAATATTTTTCAGACTGCATTTGACACCATAACTAAATTAACTTTGCAATTCTTTGATGTAATTGCATCATCACGTTTTTGCAAGGCCTGTATTTTTATAGGGCAGAAAATATGCATCATGTTATTTAATGTACTGTAATAATTTATTCATTAAAGTGGCCTTTTATGGGGAGGTTGTCGATGAGTACGGGTTCTCAGTCAACTGGTACTGGATCGCAGAAGAGGGTGTTCACAGGAATTGGATGAGGTGGGTGCTTTTTTTCTCCCATTTTTCGTAGGCGGTTTTAAATTAGATTAAATACTGTTAGAGTTAAAACGTGAAATATGATATGTGAAAATCATTAAGCTTTTACTGTTTAATCTCTAAATAATTAATTTAGTAGTTTATGGCACACTGACAAAAATTTTTTAAACGAGAGAAAATGGTTTATCACGTAGAAATGCATTTATGGTGGTTGTGGTGGTGGGACTAATCCCCATCTGGTCTAGTGGAACTGAACAAGATCCATGAGATCATAGACAGCCAAAAAGTCCAAAAAGAGATGTGAGTTTTTTCACAGCCTCCTCACGAGAAAACCCCAAGCACTTCAAGATGTGTTGCGGGCAAAACGGAGCATTGTCGCACTTGGGGCATGTTGGGTATTTTCTTTCACCGTCCTCAATGATCATACACTTCAAGTGGCCAGTAGAAAGTCGAGACAGTATCGTCTGATGTACTCTGGAGCCCTAAAATGTTGTGGCGGCTCCAGGATGTATTTGGAAGTACCAAGTGGGACCAGGAGGGTCAGCTCAGGTTTTAGAAGTAAGTTGTTTAGTAATGGAAGAGATCTCTGATGGTGTTAGTGCCATGCGATCTTCCGGGTTCAAAGGATTACTGGCGGCAGCCTTTGCAAGGTCGTCGGCTACTTCATTCCCAGGCTGACCTACATGCAAGGGGACCCACTGGAGGTGGATTGGGTGTTGAACTGAAAGGCTTTTCAACAAGAGTAGAATAATTCTACTGGTACTGTCGCCGATGGATTGCCAATTGAAAAGGTGCTGGATCGAGGATTGACTGTCTGTAAGGATCCATATCTCCGAGAAATCATTTTGTGTATTGTTAGCTAACAAAAAATAGTCCACTCATGATGGCGATGAGTTCCGTTCTGAAGACGGACGTGTGGTCAGCAGGAAATGCATTTATAATCAAATGAAGAAAAACAGATAGAGAAAATTATATAACTTTAACTTATTCTTATCCGACTTTTATTTTAAATGAAGCATCATGCAAGAGATTTAATTTTTAGTTATTATAAATATTAGCATAAGCAAAGACGTATGTTATAAAACATTGCATGGCAAAAATAGTTAATAACTAAAAAATACTACTGCAAATATTTTTATTAAAATTCATGAAGCTATAAAGAGTATTTTATATAATAATTTTTGGTGTATAAATATTATTTTGATATGCATTAAATCATAAAATGTAGCCCTTAGAAAACAAAATTAGAAATACATTTTTCTGACAAATGAAGAAAAAAAATTGTAATTAGAAGACTAAAAAAGTAAAAGTTTTTAAAGAAAAAAATCAAAAATTTTGCTACCTAAGAAATATAATATGTAGATTACAATTTTAAATTAGAATATAGGCTCATATTTTTAAATCGAAAGTTTTTATTTTCTTTATTTTACAAATATAAGGAAAATATAGATTAAAATATTTTATTTTACGCAAATAATGTTTCATGAATAAATTCACACAATTCTTAGAATGATTTAAAACTGAATTTTTAAAAAAATAGCTTTCGGCTAGGAGCAAAAAACATTTATCAGCAGTCAATCAATAGTTTAATATTAATATCTACAAGTGTTAATATGAAACCAATTAATTGTAAAAAATGCTTAAGCAATTAAATTTTTGTCTATTTCCAACTGTGTTCCAAAAAATATTTAGTTGTAATTGATCTTTTTAATACAAAATGGAATTTTATTTATTTTTTGTTAATACCCCATATTTTTAAATTTCATTGATATAAACTTTACTCAAAATATTTTTTTGATTCTGAAATAGTGAAAAATAAAGTAAGGAATTTTTTAATTATCAATGTGACATTTTATTTTGATTTTTAAGAGATATACTCTCTTTTGAAAAGCAGTAAAAATGAAACTATCTTAGACTTCAAAGCCAAAAATATAATATACTGAATTTAGAGAAAAATCATGTCAATACATTGTTATCTTAATCTCATTAAATTACTTTTTGCCCAATAAGGTATATTTGTGTGTGAATCCCATAATAACTATGTAAAATTTGTAGAATTTTGAAAACATATATTGGTATACATTGTTTATTAATTTCTATAAGACAAACGTAGCTCAAAAATTATATTTGAGTCACATAAGAACAAAAGATAAGATGATAAATCTGTTTCAAAGAAATGACCCATGTAGATCATTAATTAGTTAAATTAATCTAAATTGGCACTTTTTTCTTAATACCAATCTGGATCATTTTACTGCTTTAAATCTGTTCCTGTCGACTCAAATTACTTTTTGTTTTCAAAAAATATATTTACGTACTATACATACGTATTTAATAATTTAATATTCTGTATACCATTGAAAGCACAACTTTACTCGAAATAATCCTTCAAATGATTGCATAATGATGAAGAAGCAATTCATATGCATGAAGAGATCTCTCAATCAATTTCATTTGTAAGTTTAGGCCCATTTTTAGGACAAAATATATAAATCCATTTAACAATTATTAGTTAAATTTTCTCTTATACTTTTGTTGTTGTTGTTTTTTCCTATGACACTTGGACAAGCCAAGCTCGCTTTTGCCTTTGGCAGTGCGAATTAAGTCAATAGGGAGCGTCTTTCATTTGGATCAGAGCACCACGAAGGTGAAAGTACGACTTTGCTCTTTTTAAGGTGCCTCGTCATTTTGAACCACGGTCAGGTGACGAGGCCACACCTGAGCTGGCACTCTCCTCTCCACATCCACGCCAGACCAGCGGAAGGACTTTGGACGTCACAGATGAACGTGGACACGTCCCCAACCCACGGCGTTCCAGCAACCCAGTGAAGGAGAGTACACCGTGGTCACCCTCCCAACCACTGCCCGCGGCAAATGATGCTTCACTTTGCTGAGCTTACGGGAAGCGGCGTGAAGCTACTGAGCCACTGGAGCTCAACTTATACTTTTACTGTACAGAAATAATGCGATTCTACAATTTTGAGTCCATCACTTTTCTTAAAAGTGTTACAGATTTAGGTATTTTATTGTTTTTTATTTTTTGTTGTTACAGCATTAAGTTGGTGGCTTAGAAAGACGGCGACAAGATGGAGAAGGTAACGCTGCCAGAAGAGAACCCGAAAGAAAGCTCTGCAAAAATGAAAGCCTTTACCACTCTGAAGTGGGGTTTCCTTTTCGGGTGTACCGGGGGATTTTTATATCAGATCATACAGTTTCTGCTTCAATATTACTCTTATCCTACAGTTGTCAATATTGATATCCAGAGACCAGACACTTTTATTGAACCTTCAACAACCTTTTGCTACGACAACCCGTAAGCTTATGATATTTTTCTTTTGATTATTCGGTACTTTTCCGTTTCGCCGGCGCAGGCGATAAATTCGCCAAAAATGATACAACCGGCGCTAGAGGGAATATCTCCGCTGGTAACCTTTTACTGCTACGTTTCCAAAACATGTGACGGCCTTTTACTGTCACAACGACTTTATTTCCACTCTTTTTTTTCATTTCATAATTTTATGCATGTTGCTATATATACAAATTTAATAATTTCATAAAATCTCTCTAGAAAAAATCGGATTTTAAAAATATATTTTAAAAAATAATAATCGTAACAAATTCACATAAAAAATATTTTAAAAAAAATAAGATTTTGAAATATGCATCACTCGATAAATTGTAATTTAATATAATAAATAAATAAATTGAGGCTCTGGTACCCATCATTCCACGCATAGCGTGAACACGAGAACAACAATTAAATAAATAAATTTAAAAAATTTTATGTAAAACAATATTATTTTAAAATTTTTATGTGTATACTGTTTGTTGTCACCAATTTTCGACTTAATTTTCGCTTGGCGATATTTTCGCCGGCGAAACCGAAAAGTACCGATTATTCTCATTTTTTGTTTCAAAAAAGCATTTTGAAATAATTTTTTTTATAAATTAATATTTTAAATGTAGTTTAAACTATAGTTATAATACTTTAAATATAGTTATAAATAAGTGCTTTTAATAAATACTTAAAATACGGTTTATTGCCCCAAATGTGGGTGAATCTTCAACTTAAACTATTCAATTGACTTTGTATATACAACTCAATAATATTTTATGCTTTTTATTTACATAGTATTAAGTTTTATAATGCACATTTTATGTAAAAAATGCCAATGCCACGGTAGTTTTTGATAAAAGCATCGACCTCATTTTGGATAAGTAGTAAGTTCTATTCTCGATGTAACCGAAGGTCTATCACGTTAATAGACCATGTAAAATATGTCACGATCACGATATATCCACCATATGAAATAATATTTTTAAGGGTGGCATATTAAGTCTAGGGTCTTCTGCTTTGTCTCTTTTTTTAAATTACAGAAGAAATCAATCAATTTTTCTTCTAATTCTATCCTGATTATTCTGAAAGCTGCTTTTTCGATTATTAATTTACGAATATTTTTGAAGTTTTGATTAATTATTTTCAATAAGTAATAGTGACAGTTCAGAATCAAAATTTATTCTCACATATATATTTTTCTTGACTGTAGCCGTTTAGAATTCTAAAATATATTTATGTTTGATTACATTATTAGTTATTAATACAGAAACTTTTTAATTTCTTCCGAAATTTAGAAAGTTTAATAAAAACAATTGTTAATGATAAAAAGCATAGATTGTTTTCCACATTTCTTTAAATAAAACTTCAAAAACAATTGAAATAAAAAGAAATCAAACGCTGCTCGGGATTAGTCAACAGTGGAAATTTTTAATCGAACTGTCAACCAATTTTATTCGTAAGTTAGGCCCATTTATAAGACAAAAAGAAATCCATTGGCCAGTTAACATTTTTCTTAAAAGTTTTACTAATTCACATATTTTAGCTACATTGCATTGTTTATTGAATTTTATATATTGTATTATTTCGTATAAATTTATTTCCTCAAAACTTTTTCACAGATATTAGGTATTTTTACATGTCGGGTAAAGAAAAGAGATATTCATGCAAAAATGACGAAACTAGCATCCATTTCTCGTTGTACTGAAGCGGCTATAATAGAATATGAGACTTTCATTTCACCATATATATATATATATATATATATATATATATATATATATATATATATATATATATATATATATATATATATATATATATATATATATATATATATAATATATATATATATATATATATATATATATATATATATATATATATATATATATATATATATATATATATATATATATATATATATATATATATATAATATCTATATCTATATATATATATATATATATATATATATAATATATATATATATATATATATATATATATATATATATATATATATATATATGGTGATCTTTTTAAAATGTCAATGTTTGGAGCACCCTGTAGCGCGATCTAATAGCCGAAATAGTGCAAAACTTGGTATTTAGACTAACCAAAACATGGGAAAAAAATTCCGTGAAAAATATTTCAGTTCCAAAAAACGCCGCTAGGGCATTTTGTGGCGCTTTACAATGTATAAAATGTGAGAAAAGGAAAATACTAACACATACAATCACACTATTAAATTATTAAAGTTTATTTACAACATTAACTTCCCCAGTGAGGAATGAGACCACATTCCATGTGAGCTCCGTTCTCAGAAATAACACCGTGCATTCTGCGTACAGCGTTCCCCACAGCCGAACGTAACATGTCACGAGGAATATTCCGCACTGTCTTTGTTTTTTTGTTCTTTAGAATAGACAAATTTGATACTCCACCAACATAAACGCACGTTCCGGTAACGTGAGAGGCATGGCCACTGGAGCTCGTTTACTTCAGCTGAGATTATTTGTCGGAGCTGTCTACTACTTGCTTTTATATCCCCTATTGCAGTCACTGTCATTGCACAACATTTGCATTTTACTTTGAAACCCATTTTTTATGCTAACTCTCATTATTGTAAGCTTTAGAAGCGCCACAAAATATCCTAGCAGCGACTTTTGGAACTATTTTTTATGGAATGTTTTGGTTGGTCTAAATACCAAGTTTGGTGTCATTTCGGCTATTAGATCACGCTACAGGGCGCTCCAAACACTTTTACTTTAAAAAAGATCACCCTGTGTATATATATATATATAATTTATATATTTATATATATATATATATATATATATATATATATATATATATATATATATATATATATATATATATATATATATATAAATTATATATATATATATATATATGAGTCAAAATCTTACATACAAAAAATTTTACTTAAACAGTGAATTTTGTGTGCTTTTAAAACGTCAATGCATTTCATTAATTTCTAAACATTTCATTTAATTAACAGTTCAAGCATTTTATAAACTCTATGAGAAAAACTCTTTTCTCTGGCAGATTTATTTAAAAATTTTGATTTGATTAAAATTTTCGAAACAATTGTTTTTTGGGTAAAACTCGGTAATAAATATAATTTTAAATTTTTTTCTTAGAGTTCGGAGGAGTCTGTACTGTGCAAAATATAAAGACAAGTGCGAGGAACCGAAAGATATGGAAGCTTTTTGTGACAAGCATCCGCATTATTGCAACAATAATGTGAATACGTCAAATTTCTTGGTATGAATTTACATTCATTATGGAAAAATTATTTCAAAAATTAAACTACTTCTATCGAGAGAGAGAGAGAGAGAATATAATACACAATAATTCATTTGCTTATATTTTTATGTGTAGAATTAAATACTACCATTTTTGCTGGACAACACATTTATTTATTTATAAACACACATTTAATAGCAAAACAAAACACAAAAAAACTAACTCGTAATATTCTGCTTCTTCGAAAACTTCGCAACCTGTCGCCGATACTACTCTAAAAATATGGCAACCTCTCTGGAAAGAGATGCAAACCACGCCAAAATTTGTTGATCGCTAAACAGTCGCCAAATCCTATACACTTATATTTTATCATAACTTTCATGTTCGTATTTAAACTTGGATAAGCATAAAATGAGGAAATAAAATTTAAATTATTTACAGTTTTATATATTTATGGAATTACATAAAGTTTTCGCAAATAAGTAAATATATTTTAATGACGCGTAAATTTCCTCTTTAAAAGTATTTATTTCTTTTACTACTCTCGGTTTAACATTTTGTTAAGCACTTCAAATATGTTATTTAAATCAGTGTTATACTTTTAAATTTTCTACGTTACTGTCTATGAGTGAAATCAAAATAATATTTTTCTCTTTGATAACATGATTTGCCAAGTAAAAACATATATAACAAGGAAACTTTTTTTTTTTTTGCATAATAATGAAGAATTATAAGCACATACATAAAAAAATTGTATTTACATAAATGCCAAAGTTTCACTTTCTACATAAAGAAAACAGGGAAAACAGCATTTGTTTCTTTGATAGTATATTTCATAATTTAACAACTAATTTTAATAATTTCATAATTTATGACGGAAATACTTTTTCATGAATAATAGAGAATTATAAGCAAAGTTATATATTTAGACAAATGTTAATTTTCCCCTTTCTCCATAAGGAAAATTTAAGAAAGCCTTTTCTTCATTGATAAAATAAGCTGTTTGGTAAAATCATAAATTTTATAAACTCACATAGAAGGAATAATTGTCTAAGATATCAATTAAATTATAATGCATTTCTAACATTTTAAAGAGCTATTTAATTAGATTTGTGAACACGATAGGCACCTTATTTTTATATAAAAAACTTATTATGAATTTACAAACATACATTTTTTCCTTCTAAAACTGATAAACTATTTTCCTACTTCTACAATTTTGTATTTTTCTCTTTTAAATTTATTCGTACCAAATTTATAATTTGACTTAATGTTAAAATAAGGAATCAAAACTTAATAATTTTACAGATACCAAAACCGGAGGTTTATTTATATCCTGAAGACTTGCCACAGAAAGACTTAGAAGAATTTGGACAAAATCAGTTATTAGTAAACATTACTAGGTAAGATAGCAAAAAACTTTAATTATTAAGATTGACATCTTAATATTTTAGAAAGGAACCAAGTCCACAAATTTTCACAGGCCTTGGTCTCCAATGGCAAAAATTGTGATTTGGAAAAATAACTGTATTTACAATTTGCTCAAAATACTGACAAATGCGTTGCTCAGATTATTATTAAATACATTGCTGAAAATACTGTTAAGCATTACAAAATGTGGTCCCATATGTAGAGCAAACTAAAAATGATTAAGATTCGGGATGTTGAATGCTTAGAAACTCCTTTAAACTATGAATACTTTATGATAATTGCTTCTTTAAAATATGAATTCAAGAATTCTTTCATCCCATTCTGAAACATATCTGATCGGTGGCACATTGGGAAAAACGAAATCACTGTAGCTGGAATGAGTATAAATAAAACGTTTTTTAAATATGGAAAACAATTGTCTTTTTTTATTTTGTTTTGAAAAATATTTACATTTGCTAAGGAAAATTGAAACTTCCGATGTTATATACACTACTGGCCATTAAAATTGCTACACCAAGAAGGAATGCCAATAACAGAACGATATTTATTGGACACATACATTATAGTGGAAAGAACAAGTGATTAGATTTACAGGAAATTAGGATGTATAGATCTTGAGAAATCAGTACCCAGAGCAGCCACCATTGGCTGCAATAACAGCATTTATCCGCCTAGGCATATAGTCAAACAGAGATTGTATCGCATGTACGGGGATCTCAGTCCATGCAGCTTCAACACTATGCCACAGTTCATCGACAGTAGTGGATGGTGAGTGATGGCGTGCCAATCGCTCGGCAACCATTGACCACACGTTCTCAACTGATGACAGAGAACGTGCTGGCCAGGGTAACAGTCGAACCTGTTCTGTATCAAGGAAGTTCAGAACAGTACGGGTAACATGCGGTCGTGCATTATCCTGTTGAAACAAAGCATTAGGGAGGCCTCGAAGATAGGGCAGAGCCACGGGCCTTAACACATCGGAAATGTAACGGTTGCTGTTCAAAGTGCCGGTAATGCGAACAAGAGGTGATCGAGACGTGTATCCACTAGCACCCCATACCATCACTCCAGCTGATGGGCCAGTATGGCGATGTCCAATGCAAGCTGGCAATGCGCGTTCTCCACGATGCCTCTAAACACGGATGCGGCCATCATGCTCCTGTATAAAGAACCGAGATTCATCTGTGAAGATGACGTGATGCCATTCCCGCGTCCAGGTTCGTCGCTGATCACACCATTGAAGGCGCTCCTGTCTGTGACGCAGCGTCAATGGTAGCCGAAGCTATGGTCGCCATGCAGACAATCCATGCTGCTGCAAACGTCGTCGAACTGTTCGAGCAGAAACTTGTTGCCTTGCAAATGACTCCATTTCTCGACTCAGGGTTCGTGACGTGGCTGTACGATCCCTTGTGACCATGCGGATAAGATGTCTGTCTTCTCTGCTGTTAGTGATGGGGGTCGCTGAGATCCTGCATGACGTTCCGTATGATTGTCCTGAACCCATCGATTCCATATTCTGCTAACAGTCATGGGTTCTCGACCGACGCGAGCAGCAATATTGCGGTACGATAAACCGCAATCCCGATAGGCTATAATCCTTCCTCGATCAAAGTCAGACACGTGCTGATAGGCGTTTCTTCTTCTTACACGAGACATTACAACAACTTTCTTTGCCGAAAACAACGTTGAAACGGAAATTGAGTATGAGAAAACTGCTGTCAAATCTCTGGTTTTATACACATTGTAGATGTCGCTACTGTAGCCTGCTTTGTATGAATGCGCTGAAAATCTAATCATTTGCATATCACAGCAAGTTCTACCTGTCATGCAAATTTCACGTGTGTGGTGTGCCGCTTTCCTGGTGTAGCAATTTTAGTGGCCAGTAGTGTACAAAAAATTTCTACTGTCGGTGGTTATGTATAAATAGCAGTTTTGAAAAGGAAGAGTTTAATAATAAAATCATCGCATCATAATAAAATTTACAATGAGTAATTTCTGCGTTATTTACAGTTTAAATTAACTGCGAAGGTTATACTACAAATTTCGCGAAATTAAACTGTTTTAAAATAGTCAGAAACCAACTTCCTAATATAAATTCTGTTTCATTCCGAGCAGTTGTTCTAAATGGACAAAAGGATTGAAATGAGAATGTCTGCCCGGAAGGGTCTAAAACTTATATCAGCATATTGCTTCAAACATAGGCAGTTGTTAACTTTAAAATTTTGATTACAGTATTTCTAAATAATGTGAAACGTAATTATAGCTTAATAAAACTTTAAGTAATACTGAATATGCTTCAATTTTTATCGCGTTGGAACTCTACTCGCTTCAAAAACAGGTGAATGTAGTTCCTCGTCCATTTTTTAAAAATTATTAATTGCTAGGGTAGTAAGAATATATGAACGGTATTAATTTCTATATTTTCTACTCTAACATATTTTTCTAAAATAGCGATATTTATAGGGTTGGTAACTAAGTAATTGCGGATTTTTTTTAGAAAATCAAAGTCAACTTTTTCATGGAACTAAATAACTTTATTCTGTAATGTATTGCCCATTTTGATCAGTGACCTTTTGCCATCTTTCAGGCAGCATCATAATCCCACGTTCATAAAACTTATGGTTTTTATTAGCCAAAAACTGAATCAGGTACGATTTGACATCATCCTCATTATTGAAATTTTTACCATTCAAGGTGTTTTGTAAAGATCGAAACAAAAAGTAATCAGATGGTGCAAGGTCAGGTCTATATGGTGGGTGTGGAAAACATCCCAACTAAGCTCCAATAACTTTTGCCGAGTGACCAAAGGTATGTGTGTCTTTGGATTGTCATGATGGAATATACAACACTTTTCGATTTGTCAATTCGGGCCGCTTTTCTTCAACTGCATTGTTTGATTTCGTTAGTTGTTCAATGTAGACATCAGAACTGATCGTTTGGTTGGGTGGTAAGAGTTCAAAGTAGACAATTCCTTTGTAATCCCACCAAACTGATAACAAAACCTTCTTTTGATGAATATCAGCTTTTGATGTTGTTTGAGTTGGTTCACCTGGCCTGCTCCACGATCTTTTCCACTTAATATTGTTGTAAACAACCCATTTTTCATCCCCAGTTATCAGTCGTTTTAAAAATGGATTATTTTCATTACGTTTCTTTAGCCAATCACAGCTGTTAATGCTTTGCGTTAAATGCTTTTCTTTCAGTTCTTGAGGAACCCATGTATCGAGTTTTTGAACATAGCCAAAGTGTGTTAAGTGATTTTCAATGCATGCATGTGATACATGAAGCCTCTCTGCAATCTCATGTGTTGTTCTGTGACGATCCAAATCGATTATTACTTTGATTAGGTCGTCGTCAACTTCAACTAGACGACCAGAGCGTTTTTCATCTTTGAGTGAAAAATCACCAGAACGAAATTTGGCAAACTAATTTTGACACTGCTGTTCTTTTAAGGGTTCGTCACCATAAACAGCACACAACTTTTTATGAGCTTATGATGCGTTTTTGCTTTGCGGAAATAAAAAAGCAAAATATGACGAAAATGTTCCTTTTGATTTTCCCTTTTTCAACGAACGCCAAACGAAAACTACGCAACCGATCAAAAAACTTTTTTTTTTTACTGATTGACAGCTGAATTGCCAACTATCAAATAACAAAATGTGTTTTACATTTGTACTACGTCTGCAAACCTAAAAATTCAACTGAAGCCATGTATGAGTGAAATCCGCAACTTAGTTGCCTACTTAGTTGCCAACCCAATACAACCCAATACTATCAATTTTCAAAAAGTGTAGTAATCCATTGAAACTAAGTTATTTTCTATTCTTCAATATGCCACAAACCAGAAATAGATTGGAGCATGAATGAAAAACACTAAAATTTAATAATTTTTTAACTGCGTTTACTGAAATTTTCACACGTTCGATATGTTTTGGCATGTTTTTGGCTGACGATTTGTTCGTGGTGCAACAGAATTTTGAAAAATTTTAAGAGTCGGAATAGGCAGGGCATTATTCTTAAGATTTAAAAGAGATTGCGTAACAATATTGCAATTATTGATTTGGAATTCTCTCAATTAATGAAATTTTAAAAAATTTAAATCGTCCTTGTCGATTTAAACTACAGTGAGTGTAAAAAGTATTCGTACTGTACGACAATTGATTTAAAAGAGATCCGTTCATAAAAATTATAAATATAAATTCCGTTTTAGTTAATTAGAAATATATAATAGAACATATTTTCACTAGTTTCATGCGTAATTTACAAAAAAATAATTTTATACATGAATAAATATTTACAAAACTGAAACACTCCAACATCTTGTGGTGTAAAAAGTATTCGTACATCAGGCATATATAGGCCAACAAAATCAAAATATTACAGCTAATACCTGGTAGGATATCCTTTAGCTCGAATAACTGCCTTGAGTGTTCTTTGGCATCGATTCCACCAATTTTGATGTTATTGAGATAGATATGGCATACCACATTCTTGATTAAGAGCTGATTCTAAATCATTTTTACTAGAAATATGTCTGGATCTAATATTTTTATCAAGAACGTCCCATAAATTCTCGATGAGGTTGAGGTCTGGCGATTGAGGAGGAAGTTTCATGAACTTTGGGGTATTGTATAGTATCCAGAGCCTTGTGTTAGGGCTGTGTTCTTGGGGTCGTTATCATGTATGAAAACGTAATCACCACTCAAGCCCATTTTTATTGCACTAAGTCCTAAATTATTGTTTAAAGTGTCAATATAAAGTTAATGATTCATAATGCTCTTAATAAAGACTAATTTGCTCACCCCAGAAGCACTCATACACCCTCAAACAAGCAGACTTCCACTACCATGTTTCACTGTTGGCATTAAATTCATAGGATGCATTTCTGTATTGTGATTTCTATATACCATTCGTCTCCCATCCGATCCAAATATGTTGCATTTTCTTTCGTCTGTAAAGATAAATCTTTTGCCAGAAATCTGGACTTTCATAACGTATTGCTTGGCGAAAGACAATCGCATCTTCCGATTCTTCTCACTAACAAAGAATTTTCGTCTCGCAACACGGCCATGGAAACCTTCATTTCTGCATGTATTTCGAACAGTACTTACAGAGACTGCTGTTCCCATGTTCTTCAGTTCTGATATTAATGTAGGAGCCCTTATTTTGGGACCCTTCTTAAATGAATGTACCAGAAACCGTCTGTCAAATGATGTCAATAGACATAGTCTCCCAGTTCGAGAACTGTTTTGAACCGTTAGAGTGGCAGCAAACTTTTCTATGATTGGCTGCACAATTGAACGGGGTCTACCAACCAGATCAGAAAACTTGTTGTACGATTTACCATTTTTACGGAACTTTAAAATCAATTCTCTTTCGGAAACACTTGTCGCTTTACTTTTACGACCCATTACAGAATTTTTATAGTTTCTCACTACATTAAAATTTCCACTGAAGAACCTTTTAAGTAACTGACAAGATAACGTCAATTAACTACATATTAATGGCTAAACCAATCACAAAATATAAGAAAAAAATTTACACTTCTTTTAGTGTACGAATACTTTTTACACAACAAGATGTTGGATTGTTACAGTTTTGTAAATATTTATTCATGTATTAAATTATTTTTCTGTAAATTTCACATGAAACTAATGAAAATATGTTCTGTTATGTATTTATTAGTAATTAAAATGGAATTTATGTTTATAATTTTTATGAATGGATCTTTTTTAAATCAATTGTCGTACTGTACGAATACTTTTTACACCCACTGTAATTAAAAATTAGATGTTTTTCATGTCTTTTTCATTTTGCTTTTTCTTGTGTTCTAATGTCAACGTATTAATGCCTTGAATTAATGAAAAAAAGCTTTTCAGGCCGATTCTTCAGTCTTGATATAAGAAACCTTTTTATTAACAAAATGAACTTCGACACTATTCTCAGACATTCTATGGTGAACTTCGCCTTGTTTGCTGCTTCTCTTTATTTGAAGGAAGGCAGAATATTCGTTAACTGATCGGATATACGACAACTTCCCAATATGATGTAACATAGATCATGGATATTTTTTACCATTGAGAATTATAATGAAATGATGCAGTCATAATCTCAACTGGAACCAAAGACTTTATGGTTAATAAAGCTAAATAAACTGTAAATATGGTTAAAGCTAACAAATACCGTTATTTTTCCAAATTACAGTTTTCTCCCGACAGAGTTAAGAATGTTTTCCTTGGAAGCTATGACCCATGAAAGCTAGTTTACTCTAGATAATAAATAAAATTCTGTTTCAAATTATAATTTTTTAGTACTCAAAACTATAAATACTATGACTATTTGGATTTTATATTAATACACTTTAATAAATTAGGTTGGAAGACCACCCTCTTCCTGACATCATTGAAAAGGGCTACTGGTTTACAAGCATGGCCTTACGTTCTTGCCAAATAGTTCACTCGAGAATTTTCAGTGATAAGAAACCAATTCGAAAGAGATTTTCATATCGTAAGTTTTGCTTTTTGCTTTGCGTAATTACAATTCAAAATTTTATTTGCTTTGTAGTCATAAATCTTTTAAGCTATTGTTTTAGTAATTGGTAATACTATTTTTTTTGGTTTTAGTTATTAGGTTTTCGAATAGAAAATCAAAATAGGGTTTCTGGAGAAATACCATTGGTAAACTCGAAGAGTTAATTAAATTACGGAACAGACTTTGTATTCAGAAAACCTTCCTGACCTACGAAACATTGTGGTGAGCAGAAATTTGCAGAAATGAGGATGTCTTTGTGAATACGGGTCCTAGGAAAGCTATGGCTACTTTTAGTTATTTGATTTACCTCGAGAAGCATTCTGCTAGAAAACACACGGCCAAAATGACTAGCTTGTACCTCCGGCACATTATTTATACTGTATCAAGTCTCCACGAGGATGAACTGCGACATCCTGGCTATGAACTGCGACAGATGCAGTAGGCAGCTCTCTTCTGCTTTCTTAATTGCCATCTAAGAAGACTTATCTTCCAGGATATTAAAACCCTTATCCGATTTGTCCAAAATTTAACCAAGAGCAGGCTTCTCCGGTAAAAATTCTTATGTGTTTAGATTTGTCCTATAACGACCTACTAGATTTTCCTACGCTAGTATATGATTTTTTGAGGGTAATAAACTCATAGATCTCATGTGACAAAGGTAGACACGGAGATTAGCAACAACAACAACACATTTTGTATGAGAATGGTGATATTTAATTACAAAAATAAGAGAAATATCAAAAAAATATAGTTTAATTAAGTGAATATAAACGTTCACAAATATATTACTAAACTTTGCAGTAAAAATGGTATTTTTAAACATTTACATTCTTTTACTTGGCTTTTTTGAAAAGGTATACTTATTAACAATTTCATTTAATGAGAAGGAACTTGAACAGAAAAATTATTTATTTAAACATTTTTCTTATTTTTTAATGAATATATTCCACGGTATTTTGTCTCCTGTGAAAGGAATATTGTATCATGAGTTTGAGAATTCATAATTTTTTCTTCTAATCTCATGATAAATGTAACCTAAAGTAACAAAGTAACAAGGAGTATATACTGTATGTATTGATTTGAATATATTTGAATAAAAAAATTTTTAAAAAGGAAATAAACACATGGAATTATGAAAATACCAATAGTAATCCATTTCATGTAAAATATGCAAGGTTTGTCCGAAAAATAGGTATAAAAGTTGAAAAATAAATTTATTTTACTGTTTGTAGTGACCACCAGGTGGCACTACTGCTGTAACTAATCCCATCAACGCTCATTTTGAGTCATACCGCTCTGCATGTAAGTAGGGATGTGCGGCTGCTTGCTGAAAGTTACCCTTTTTCACCTGCCGTCGCTCTCTCTGATTGAGGAACAGCGTATCAACATCAGGTTTCTTGCAAATCTGGGCCCGAGTTCGACCGGAGTTGGCATAAGAAGCAGGTGTCTGCTTCATCACGACAATTCGCCCGCTTACACGTCGCTCGTTGTGCGTGACTTTTGGTCTGAAGCTCAATCACTGTGACAGACCAACCGCCTTATTCGCCCGATTTAGCTCCTTGTGACTTCTTCTTATTCCCTAAATGCAAAATAGTGCTTCGGGGGCGGCCCTTGGGAGATGTGGAAGGCATCAAGGCAGAAACGACACGGCAACTGAACAGCACCACAACTGAAGACTTTCAGCAATGTCATCAACAGTGGAAACGGCGTTGGCAGAAGTGTATCTCGTCTCAGGGTGAGTACTTTGAAGGAGACCCTATTGTAATACCTGAATAATTGTAAAATAAAGTTATTATTCAACTTTTATACGTATTTTCGGGACAAACCTCGTATAAATTGATTGATATTGTTTTGTAACTTTATTAATTTTATCATACTATTGTATTTAAACTGCCTAATTTAATAATTTTCGTCTTATGATTGAACTTATGATTTCATGGGTGGGGTAAGGGGCAGCTTCTATGATCAGAGACCTAGAACACCGGTTGTAGAAGACTGATTTAGCTTCTACAACCGTTGCTCTAGGTCTACAGACTTTAGTTGGATATATGGAGTGGCCTTCACGCCTTGGTTGGCCCTGGAGAACACACTCTTGACGTACTTCGCCAGCTCCATTCTGTGGCACCCCCTCGTCACGGTGAAGCAGTCTGTAGGACGTAGTGTTAGACTCCATACTGTTGCTACCACAGATAAAGGATATTTGGCTCTTTCTTGATAGTAGAAGTGCTATCCAGCACTTGGCCGATTGGCATAACGCGAGGAATAGCACAGGTGGAGATATCCTGAGGAATCTAAAACAACCTTCCCTTTCAGATTGGATCCACTTCCAGTGGATTCCGTCCCATGTTAACGTTGCCGGAAATAAAATTGCGGACAGATTGTCCAGTGCTGGCGAGGTCACAACGCCTGTCACTCCGCTAACTTTTATGGAGCTATTTCCTAAATATAATGCAATGAATAAAGACTCTTTGGATGGTCCCGCCAGTACAACTGTGGTATCAGAGTGGGCGCGGATCCTTGGTTTGAGGAAGAGGTCAAGCTGCTCTTATCCTTTTCATTAGTGGTCACCCGTCATCAATGACTTTCGTTGGAGGCAATAATACTTAGAAATCTTCAATAAGTTCTTTTCTTCAGAAGCCTCCCTAGTCACATTTTATGTTGTCTGGGGCTTACCAAGCAAGATCTGGTTCAAGCCCTCCTTTTAGTTCTAGATTTCTTCAGGGAGAATGAACTCATAGATTTGATTTTGCACAGCTGATCACAGGGATGAGAAACAGCAAACATCAACATTTTCGTACTATTTTTAAATTTTATTCGAGATATTTATGTTTATAACGCACTCTTAAATTTTAACATATTTTATCAGTTTTTGAGCATTAATATTTCTGTTTGTTATTATTATTGCTATATTTGTTAATGTATTTGTTAAATTAAATATTTGTATATTTTTTGAGCAAAATAAAATTTAAGAGCAGTTTTTCACAAAAGCTTTGATACAGTTAAATGTCAAAGTATTTTATGGTTTTTTTTTTAAAAAATCTGTTTAAAGTACTGGTTTATAATCTCATAAATAAATATAAATTAAAAAGAATTATACATAATTTGTCCTTTAATATTATATACAAGAAAGGTGTATATATTACCAAATGACAATGTATATATTTCTACTATGTATGTAAAATAATAGTTTCAATTTTTCTAGTTGGTACACATTCATTTAAATTAATCTCAACAATAATTTATTTTAACATATGTTTATGACTATATTTAATAATTATTAATAATTACTTTTATTCATATATTTTTTATATTTTTCATTTATTCATATATTTTCATTATTATTAATACTTATTCATATTAATAATTACTTTTATTCATACTTTTATTCATATATTCATATACTTTATATTCATATATTTTATTCATATTACTTTTATTCATATACTTTTATTCATATATTATTATTATTCTTTTATTCATATATTTATTCATATACTTTTATTCATATATTGAATAAAAGTAATACAATAATTACTTTTATTCATATTCATATATTTATTCATATATTATATTATATGGTAAAAATATAGGTAGCAATTGATTCAAATAATTTATGTTAAATTGTTAAGAGAATCATTAAAATCTTTACTTAACTTTTTTATTGTAAACTAATAAACTAAGCTCAGCAGTTTCTAAGATTCATAGTTTTTAGTAGAAAATTTATACTTACTTCACTGGGAACAAGAGCGATTCAAAAAAGTAATATACATAATTCAATTATCTCTGAACCAATTGGAGCTGGGACTCATTTTATTGTCAGAAATTCATTCAGTTAGATTTTTTCGAAAATAGTGTCTTTATTCTAATTAACTATTGTATGTTGAAAAAGAGGGGGAAATTACATACTTGGAAAGAAAAATAATTTTCAATCCATTAAATGAAAATGCAACACTTTGCATGTTATGGTACTGGCCAAGACAAATTACACTGTTCGTCACGGGATATGGTCCATTCCCGAGCTATCTACATAGGATTGGTGCTCTGCAAAGTAACAACTGTGCCTGTGGTCATACGGGTAACCCACCTCATTATGCCACATCGTGCCCACTCACCAGCTCCTGGCATTTCACTATCCCCAGCGAACACCTGAGAATGGAATGGCTGAAAAATGTTATCCACCAGCCGCAAATGAAAGCCTAAATCATCTCGCTGGTAACATTCCTGTCGGAGCACAGGGAGCTCATAATCCCTGGACGATGATGAGAGCTCAAAAACTAATGAAGAGGAATCAATGGCAGCAGTGAGGCAGGAACAAGTTCAGTATCCCCATACACTTGGCGACGCGGCGAATTTTTTTGTCGCCAAGTCGCCAGGCTAGGCGTGCGTTTATTAAAACGGGAATTTTCCCCAAGTTCGATCGAAAAATAAGCATTTCAGAAAATTTAAAAAGGGAAATAAATATAAATAACGGACTTACTTGATATGAAGTTAAGCTGACATGCCGATTGGTGTATTTATTTCGACATTTTATTCGTTTGTCACCAGTGTCACATTTCAGTAAAAATAATTATCTAATTTTACAAAAAAAGCATGCAAAAATATTTTTCTAAATATATATACTTTATAAAATTTAAAAAAAAAGCATTCAAAAACTTGTTTTTCAAATATAAACATTTTTTAAAATTTAAAAAAAACATGAATAAAATATTTTTTAAATTATATACACATTTTTAAGTAAATAAAAATGAAACACGAATACAATAAAAAAATACATGTAAGCAATAGAATTTAAATAAAATAATTACACCTTCTCCAAATCCAATTTCCGTTAAAAAACTAATATTTGTGAATCCTAAATTAATTAATAATTTGGAATCCTGAGCAATAATCCATCATTATTATCTTTAATTTTAGCTAATAGAATTTGACATTTTTCAACATTTTCAACATGAGACATTTTTAATTAAAACAATAAAAAGATGATAATAAATTAAGAAAACGAAGTAAGGAAAAAAGAATATTTAAAGATTTTAAATATATAAAATAAAATATATCATTTAATAAAAATATATATTAAAATTAAACCAAGTAAAAGTAAATAATATAAAAGAAATAGTAAAAAAGAAAAATTTACGATGTTTGGACACTGGTGACAACGAAGCACAAGAGTGGGAAATCCACTGATTTCAGTAGCAACAGTAAACGAAATTAAAATGACTACCAATTAAAACATAGAACAATTAGCAAAGAAAGTTCTGGAAAGTTCTCGAAGTGAAACGAAAAAAGCTATTGCCACTAAAAAAAAAAGCACATATATAACGTGAAAATTATTTAAAACACGAGAAAAACGGAATCTGGCAACGAAAAAATAAAAATAGTAACAAAAACTAAATTTGGCCACACTACAATAAAAACAAAAGCTGAAATCGGCAACACTACAACATAAGCAACGGTTACCAGATTTGGCGAGAAATCAGTGTATGGGGATACTTGAACTTGAAGCAACTACCCTCCTACGCTGATTTGAGCTGTTGCGTTGGGAGCTCGCAACCACAGGCAGGGGTGGCGCTCCCCTACTGGTGCTTCTTTCTTTCTCTCCAGCAGACTCCACCCAAACTGGTAGAAGGGTTAGGTACAGGGAGTCCTGCTGGCGTTCACGTTCACGAGTACTATACATCATTACAGTATGTATGTACAATGCTGTCAATGGAAATCATTGCTTGCTGAAAATCCCGGTAAGGGTAAGTATTTTTACTGTCTTCATCCGTTTTCTTGCAGCCGAGGAGCACATCTGCATCATAGTGAAAATTTGCGTGTGATCACACTGGAGGAGACGCTCCGTCCACTTCAAAGCAGTTTCAGGGCTGATAAAAGCTTCACCAGCGGGTGGTTCTGAGTCTTCTTTAACTTGAATATTTTGATCATCTTCTTCCTCGACACTTTTAATGAGCGTACCGTTCTTTGCAATTTAAAATCTAGGATATGACTCATAATCCATTTTCCTAGGTCTTCAGGGCTAACTTCAGGACAACTAGAAAATTTGCAAAAGAACGTTTTTTTAATTCCTCAAGTGACACATCATTCTAATGTTCTCTCTTCTCTAACATTTCCTTTTCTTCATCTTTTTCTCATTTTCCTCTTTTTCTTCAGTATAATTTACTTTCAGATTCGGATAATCAGCAATTGGTATAGATGGAGTTCTGCTGTATTTACCATTTACTTCACCCTTTACTAATAGAGCTCCAGTGGCTCAGTAGCTTCACGCCGCTTCCCGTAAGCTCAGCAAAGTGAAGCATCATTTGCCGCGGGCAGTGGTTGGGAGGGTGACCACGGTGTACTCTCCTTCACTGGGTTGCTGGAACTCCGTGGGTTGGGGACGTGTCCACGTTCATCAGTGACGTCCAAAGTCCTTCCGCTGGTGTGGCGTGGATGGGGAGAGAAGGGTGCCAGCTCAGGTGTGGCCTCGTCACCTGACCGTGGTTCAAAATGACGAGGCACCTTAAAAAGAGCAAAGTCGTACTTTCACCTTCGTGGTGCTCTGATCCAAATGAAAGACGCTCCCTATTGACTTAATTCGCACTGCCAACGGTATAGCGAGCTTGGCTTGTCCAAGTGTCATAAGCAACAACAACAACTAATAGCTCCTTTGAATCATGATATAAGTTGTGGCGTATGAAACAAATTGAATGAAATGTAGTGCACTGTGCGCGGCATTCTTCAGCATCACGAATTCATTAGTCGTGAATTCATTAAATATTTAAGCCCGGTCCCTTGTTAGCCATGCTCCGATGAATTTCAGATAGTCATCTTATTAGAAAAAGCGTAAACACATTTGCTGCAGTAGTTTATTTATTTTTTGTTATTAAATGCGAAAATAATATTCAAAAACAAAAAATAGTAATAATCGCTTTTTTATTTGAGTCTGGATTGCAGAATGAAAGAGTCATTCAGTACCATACATATTTTTCTCTGCACATGCATGTACACCACAGATCCTGTTACGCATAGATGACATTGCATTTTACAGCAGTTTCGTATCGATGAAAATTTCAGAAAATTGTAAATATCATACATTCTTGATCTACAAACAACAGATTTATATGACTTTGTAACATTGCTTAAATTAATTACATTAAGGTATAAGCAACTGTTTTCACGTTCAAATAAACGTTCATTATAATTTAAATTAATCATAAGAGCTATTATCATGAATCAAAACTTGTACCTTTAAGTTAAACATGTTGCACATGTTGAAACTTTTGGGCATTTTAAGCACTTTTGTCATTTGAAACGGAAACGAATACTTTATATAACTTTTTTAAACTAGGCAAAAGTTAGGCTCTGCTGAAAACCAACTTAAGCAACAAGATGCCAACTGCTCAAAAAAAATGTAATATAATATCAATTTCTTTCTTTTTTTGTCGCCGCCGTTCACAGTTTATTCCTCGACAAAATTTCGGCTGTAGAATGTCAAATATAATACGAATTATGCACACACACACACACACACACACATATATATATATATATATATATATATATATATATATATATATATATATATATATATATATACATAAGATAAAACATGAAGAAAATTGAAACCAGAAATATAAAATTTTGCAATAAATATAAATATAAAACTTTGTGAAATTTAGGAATGACTGTTAAATAAGGAAACTCTAATTTATAGTTGCTAATATTTAAAAGTTTATAAAGCCCAAGGATATTTAATTTTATTATATCTGTATTTAAATAGGTCGTAAAATAAAAATAAAAACTAGCAGCATTTTAATATTTTATTTTATGACCTATTTAAATACAGATATAATTAAATTAAAATTAAGAAAAATATTAGATTACATTATTTCACTATTAATTTTCAACATCCTAAGTTTGATAATATTAAATTAAACAGTTTTGTTAATGATTCGTATAATATTTTTCCCATAGAAGATGTTATTGTCAAATTTGCTTTCTCTTATGATATTCCTTTTGGACGTAAAGTCTTTAACTATAATCAATTTTGCAAAAATATCTCCTCATCTAGAAAACTATCTAAATGTATTTGTCATAGTAATGAACTAAAAAATTTTATTAATACTGATTTCGGTCATATTATTACAGGTGATTTAAACATTGTCAATGACCCTAAATTAAAAGAAATATTAAGTAAAGGGACTAAATATAGACCAGTTTTTCAACTAAATAGATTTAAAATAATTAAAGTAATTTTACATAATATTGATTCATTTATCTTTAAAATTTCAAATTTTTATAATGTACCTATTGAATCTTTTACAGTCTGGAAGTCTAAACTTTTTAATAAAATTAAGGAATTTATTTTTGTCAATAATTTAACATTTCCTGGTATTAAGCTTGGTCCATTAAAACCAGCCATTAATAATCTAAAAGATAACTTCATCATTACGCCAGTAGATAAAGCCTCTAATAATTACGCATTTTTTGTAAGAAATTTTATTTAGATTTAATTGATAATGAGACATTAAATTCCAGCACATATAAACGTTTAAACTCCACAGTTAATATTATTAATAAAAAAATCCTTGGGCTTTATAAACTTTTAAATATTAGCAACTATAAATTAGAGTTTCCTTATTTAACAGTCATTCCTAAATTTCACAAAATTCCTATAAAGTTTAGATTTATCACCTGTGGTACTAAATCATACATGAATAAACCTGGAATCATTTTTGCTAAATTTCTTAATATTATATTAGACAATATTGTTAAATCAGAAGCCACTTGGATCATTAATAATAATAAACCTATTTTGGATTTTTTATCAAAAAATTATATTTATTGTATTAATTCTTTTGACTTTAAAGACCTTTTTACTAGTATTCCCATTGATAAATTAAACGATGTACTACACCTTTATTATCAGGACTATAGAAACTTATTAAATATTAGTTTTGATTACTGGAATAATTTAGTTAAAATGTGTATTTATAATAATTTTATATTTAACGGTGAAAATATTTTTATTCAAAATTGTGGAATTCCACAGGGATCCAACTTTTCTAGCACACTAGCAAATTTATTTCTACATTATTTTGAAAAAAACTTCTTTTATCAATATCCTTTTGCTTTTCGATACATAGATGATTTCATTATTTTCAATAATTTAAAATTTGAAGATATTTCTAAAACTATTTACCCTGAAGAACTTTCTCTAATTAAAACTAATTTATGTGAAACTAAAACAGAATTTCTGGATTTATTTATCACTATTGATAATTCCACTACATATATAGACGTTTTCGACAAAACTAATCAGTTTAATTTTCATGTTAATAAGTTAATTTCCTGGAACTCCAATATTTCTTTAAAAATATACAGAAACGTTATAATTAATGAACTTAATCGCATTTATATAATCTGTAACAATTATGAATATACTAAAAATCAAATTAAACGTCTAATAGCTCACCTAAAAAATAACAATATTCCAATTAATTTTATTTTAAAATATGTAGGAAGTAGGGAATCGCTTGTAAGATTGAAGTAATGCGTAGTTTTTATAACTACAGAAGGGCCACCCAAGCATTGAAGTTCTTACAAGAATCCTGAAAACACCTACGTTTAACACTTTAACACATTTTAATTTCAAATTTACTACATGTTTCTAAGCCACTTTAATTTTCTAAACCACTTTAACTTTTTAAATTTAATTACTTCTGGCAATATTTCTTTATTCTAATTTTAAACTTACTTTTGGCAACTTCCTACTATTCTCATATATAAACTCAAACTGATTTACTGGCACTTGTATTATGTATTTTTCTACTGTATGTATTTTCTATATATGTATTTTTCTACTGTACTTATGTTTCGTCTATTGTGAGTATTTTCATCTATTGTGAGTATTTTTATTTTTCTGCATATATATTTATCTTTTTTGCATATATATTTATTCTTCTAATACGAGCACTCCTTCGGGGGAATTGCTCGAAGATTTTTAGACATTTGTCCTTCGAGCATGTCAGAAAAGAGTGTTCATTTTGCATAGCTGGCCATCTCCCTCCTGATGAAGACGTGCTCCCTATGCCTTCTTCTTGTCTTTTGCATCATATATTTTAGTATCTTTTCAATTTATATTTCTGGTTTCAATTTTCTTCATGTTTTATCTTATTTATATAGGCAAATCTTTCTTTAGCTGCTTTTGCGCTGGCTAGATTTCCTATAATGTATTGTAGTTCCTACATTATATATTCAGTATTACTTTATATCTATATATGTTTTTGCATTATATTAATATATATATATATATATATATATATATATATATATATATATATATATATATATATATATATATATATATATATAATTGATGTGAAAAAATATCGCAAGAGCTGCTTAATACTTTTTCATTACTCGAAACAATTTATATAATTTATGCTCTTGCAGCTCGACTGCGTCAACCAACTGTTGCTCAGACTTTTGAGTTGACTGTGGAAGAAGATGAGTTGTTCGACCCTCGCCACCCACCGGAAATAATAGTATCGATTCAATCACCTTTCGAGTCACATGACCCTTACATTGACGGTGTAAGGTTAGCAACTGGAAGAACTTATAAACTTTATTTGACTTTGGTAAGAAAGTTAAATGCATATTATTGTGTTTATTTCATTTTAATATACATTAAAAAGGGCCTGGTGTTCTGATTGGGCATATATTCACATGAGCAAAAGGTAGCGAGTGTTTTTCCTACCTTAAAAGAAGAACCATCGTAACCACTAAGGTTGGATGAAGAATGGAAAATGAGTGCAATATCTTCCACGTAAAATGGTTTTTGGTGAGATGGATCTGAGAAGGGCAGGCCAAATTTTGTTGGCAATATCTTTCATATTAAATGGTGTTGTTATGTTGATGTTTTTGTTACTTACGAGTCTTAGACAAGCCGAGATCGCTATGCCCTTACAAATTTAAGTCAGTATGGTGCATATTTCGTTTAACCAGACCACCATGAAGGTGAAAGCACGACTTTGCTCTTAGATTCCTCCGATAGATGGCACTACCAGAGGATCCACTCTATTAATTTTGACATTGATGTGAAGGGGGATGTGAAATGTTTTTTGATGTGATTGGTCATTGAAGAGCAGGCAAAGTCCGTGAGCTTTCTGCTAATAGGATCTCTGTTTCTTAATTCCAATGACTCAACCTACTTCAACGTGATATTGGCACATTATCTCACTATATAAGTTGCCATCTATTTACACTCCTTGCTATGTCGAAAAATAAAATTTCCTATGTTTCCGGGCATTAGATAGAAAAAATATGTACATTAACAAAGGCTATTAATTTTATTAGGCATCAAAGCAGCCACCTTGATAAATGAGTATGCCCATATTCTCTTGTAGTTCAACAGTAGTTGGGATCGAGCCTAGGACCTTCTATTCTAAAAATCATGATTTTTCCACTTTTCCTTAGAGGAACTGCAGTCGCTTTGTAGTTTCTACATGTTTCTTTATTGAGGCTGCTGTTTAATTTTTTGATATCGATTTTTTGGCAACAAGTGGAAGTCAAATGTAAATGCCGACTGATTATAAACTCTTTACTTCTACTGATTTCCTTTAAGGAATTAATACATGGTGGATTACAAGCAACACCGGTTGACAGATAGATTTTTTCCTTTATGAAAGTATATCAAACTCATGCAATACTACAAACCACACAATCTATTTTTGTAGTTAGTTGAGGACAATATCTGATTAGTAGACAAAACAATTAGTATGTATTAAGTACATAGTACTTAGGCCAAATGGAGGAACGATAGTGACACGATTAGTAGGCACTATTGTGTTGGATATCCACACATCACTAACATAGACATAGACATACGCAATGGAACACCTGGTCTGTACCTTAGGTTATCAGGTATAGCTCCATCACGTAATACACGAAATTTGATAACAAAATTGAATTTCAATAGGTCTCTAATATTTGAAATTAATAATTTGACAGAAATATAACATCAACAACAAAACATTTACAAAGTTTTCACAATGGGAGATGACATGAGTTAAATATGGCTATAAAATTGTGAAAATAGATTATCCTAACACTCCAAGTAACCTTGGTAAAATATACAAATTAATTATCTCGGTGATGGTCATAGCAGACGATATAAGTAGTTTACACATCACTAACAGCACAATATGTCGGAAGCTGCCTTTCATTTGTAAAATAAGATTGGTGATAGACAGTGACAAACACCACTGACTAAAGTGCTTAGAACCACTTTTACTTTGAGGCACAATATACCTGTTAGTCAAATAAGTCACTTTCTGCCACCTATCTCATTAAAATTAAGGGATTAGTCTGTGATTTCCAGTGTCGTTAATGTGTGAATGTCCAACAACACAGCATTTGCTATTCGTCTCACAATTATTCTCCCCCATAGGTACTTAGTGAAAATGTGACCAAACATTCGAAGGACCATGAAGTTTCGTAGATACTTATTTCGAAACCTCGAGACATTCCTTCTTTCAAAAAGCAACATAGATCACGAAATACACACATGAACGCAGGGATAATGATAATTTCATGACAAATTATTATTTTTTCCAATCGATGCCGTGTCCCACGGCATCTAAATTGGGTCATTGTCAAACGATAATGATAATAATGATAAAAGATAATGATAAACAACTGCAGTGAGAAGCCTAAGATGCTGTCTTAGGCTTCTCACTGTGCAGTTGCTTGCTTAGATTAGATCTTCGTAACATAGGAAGTATACTCTTAAGAATAACGTTTTAGGAATTTATTCACAGATAATTTTTTGACTTACTTATATGTACAGAAATCTGAAATTCGAGATTTAACATAGATTTTTACTTCATCAAAGGTTCACAATGAATTTCAATTAATCCCATTCATAAACATTCATCAACAGCGACCTATCGCCTGCCTATATTGAATAATATAGGAAGGAGAAGGTCATTATTGGTCATTGTTGGCCGACGACATCGAAAGGGATTGTTGTCGCAGTGATATAAAATACAAAACTTTAGAAAACAAAACATTTTCAATAAAATTTTTTAAGAATATTCTATATATTTTAATTTAGGTGATTTAAGTTATAAATGTTAGCTATAAAAAAAGAGGCAAATTTTCTTTTACTATTTATTTTCTCTAAAGTAGCAATTTTTGTTTGAAAGAATAGTACGCGCAATATCAAGCATATAATCATGCTTCATATCTCTGATCTTGTGATTAAAATAATTCCTTGGAAAAGTCATTTTTCTTTCTTGGAGCATGCTTGAAAACTAAGAACTTACCAACTAAGATTTAACTAAACTGAGACAAGTCTAAAACTAAATAAAGACTTAACCAACAAGATTGGTCTTTTTTAGGCCATTTTTGTTGGTTATGTCTGACACTTTTGTGCTACACTGAAGGCCCTTAAATAAGGGCCCTGTTTTATTTTGTAAACAAATCTAGAGTTACTTTAAAAATTATTTTTTACAAAACTTGACTAACTATAAATTATGGAAACATTTAAAACCTTATGTGAAACGAAATTTCGCTAATAATTTTATGTAAAATCTGTAATACTTTTAACTAAAATGCGAATATCATCGCTTCTGTTGATTAATAATATATTGTGCAGATTTAACTGAAATGTGATGCGTCAAGGTGAGAAGAAATGTTTCATTTCTCAAATTATTTAAGTAATCTGGAATTTCCTAGATACTTTGCATATAACCTATGGAGCTCTGTTAATGGGATAATATGACATTTTCTGAAACAAACACTCCCGTGAGCTCAAATTAATGAAAAAATATTTACATTACATATATATTCAGACCTGTATGCTTGATTCTTGAGATCCGCTTGTAAGTCTTCGTCGATAATAGGACAAATAGCACAAAGACAAATGTACAACCACAGAAGAATAACAAAGAAAACACCCAGGGTCACGGTGGGAATCGAACCCACACTCCTACGCTCTCAAGCGATTAGAGGATAAAATTTAATCATATTTTTATTTATTACATTACATATATTCAGACTTGTATGCTTGATTCTTAAGATCCGCTTGTAAGTCTTCGTCGATAATTGGACAAATAGCACAATGACAGATGTACAACCACAGAAGAATAACGAAGAAAACACCCAGGGCTACGGTGGGAATCGAACCCTCACTCCTACGCACTCAAGAGATTAGCGGAGTGATACTTTGACCACTCAGCCACGGAGCGCCAAAAAATATTTATTTTCTGATAATATTTAACGAATAAAATTCAAACGATTTTTAAATTAATTGATACACACAATAATTAATCAACAAAAAATATTGATAAAAAGAATCAAACATCTAAAATATTATTAAATGATAAAAATAACATGTCATTACTTAACTAAAAGGTATATAATTTGTTTTCACCTATTCTTAATTCAAACTAGCCCCATCAATAGGTGAAAAAGTAGATCGAATCTTCTTTTTTACAATCAACTTTTGAACTTTGACAATATAAAAGTTACTAATATGCACAGTACAACTCTTGAGTGTGTCAGTTCATCAAATCAATGCAATCTGCATATTAAAGGTTTTCGATCTTTAGTTGTAGCTTTTATACAAGAGTATTTAAACAAGTTTAGGGCTCAGATTTACTGTACGGTCACGCTTGGCGCCATTTTTTTGAAGCCAAATTTGGCGAACAGAGGCTCATTTTTTTCTGATGCGATTCTCGCGAGATGCTCGTCATACAGATGAAGACCAATAAGAATGAAGGTGAAAATTCAATTTTAACAACCCTAGTGTTTACGTCATCGCGATGAAATTTAAAACATTCTATTCCATTTCAGCATTTTACTAGAAATTTTTGCGAGTTAACTTCGTAAGATTTTCTTAGTGTGTTTTACAATTTGCTTGACAGTTTGGATAATTAAATTCCAGGTTGTATTGCTCTTTTTCATTACTTTAAAAATGTAAATTGAATTCAAAGTTACTGTTTAAAATTGTGTCGATACATTCTTCCTTTAGTTTATGTATGGCATTCTTATAATTTATATTATTACTATAAAATACTATATAATTTGAATAAACATTTTTAAAATTATTGTTTCTGTATTCAATTTCTTAAAGATATTCTATTTAGCAGTTTAATTTGTACTTAATAATTTATATTTATTCTTTTCCGAATGTTGCTTTATTTTTCACTGTTATTCGTGTTCGGATTCTTCTGGAATTTTCGTTAGAATTCGTATTCTGACTTTCTTAAAACTGATATTTACTTTTTCGAAGTTCCCATATTTTCCTTATTCGAATTCGTTTCCGAAGAAATTTCTTTTTTCCAGCTCCCTCGTTCTTTTCGAAATATTTTTGTGAATCAAAATATTTTATCGAAATCAAAATATTTATTCTAAATATTTTTGTATTTTGTTTTAATCAAAAAATTGTATGGATAATTTAACATATCAACTTTATTATTTTACCATTGATGTTTGAAATCTATAAATTTGCATTTTTTGTTAATTTTGTAAAATTAGTTGAGTATATTGATAGATACCAAACATGTATGAAATATTTGTCACTATTTCAGCCATTTTTCCTCCCGCCGTTTGTCCCGATCAGAAATTCGCCATGAGTATGACGTCATACGGCCTTGGCGACTTTTTGAAAATTTCGCCAAGGGTGACCGTACGGTAAAATTTTACCCAAGTTTAGTGTGACATGAATCAGATTTGGTTGGGGGAGTTGTACTAGATTAGACAATATAACATATTCTGCTGAAAAAATTACTTAGAGCTTGTACATATTAATCTTAAAGCACTTTCAGTGCCTAATCAATTCTGCCATTAAGCCTGCTCTCATTTGTGTGAAATAACTGAAAATTTTATTGTATGTTTTATTTTCTTTCTTTTTTTTTTTTTTTAGGAAGAAGAGCATCTTCTACCACCACCTTATGCCACTGCTTGCAAAGATTATTTTGATTTGTGGGAAAAAAACAAAACGAGACCACGTTCTTCCATGGTAAAATATATTTTACTAAGAACTGCTTTGAAAATATTTAAATTAAAATTTAAATTTACAAATACAAAGTTTAATTTTTTTCCTTACATTCACATAAATAACAGTACCATCACATATTGAAAATTGAATCTGTAAGAATGTCTATTTTAAAGAAATGATTGAAATTAAAGTTAAATTGGTAAGAAATTTGAGGATTTGTACACGTAAGTTTGTGTCTCAATAAGATGAAAGTAATATATTTTGAATTCGACGTAGCTAATCAAGGTAATCTTCATATGAAATTAGAAAATATTCGTTAATAATAAGAGATAACTTAATAGGCAAGATTTATAGGGTAAAATATCAATGATTCTGCACTTATCAAGCACTAATATATTTTACGTTTTCTTTCCGTCTGTAAGTCCACGAGTGCTTAACACATAGATATGTTGATGTCAATAGGTGAATATGTACACATGCATGAATGTATGGAATAGAAAGTATGGTGATGTGTTCATATATATTAGGTCTACCGGAAAGTTCTGTCCGCTCCGGTTACAATCAGTTTCAACAATTATTCAGCTCAACAAACCATTTCCGACCATATTCGGAAACTAGGGTTTGTGTGGAAGTATTCGAGATGGGTGCCACACAAGTTAAGTGAGAAGTATTTGAATGATCGAATCATCAAATACATCTCTGCTTGCACGCAACAAAATCGAACCCTTCTTGGACCGGATCATAACTGGGGATGAAAAGTGGATTACCTATGAAAACATCATAAGAAAAAGGGCAAATTGCGAACCCGGAAAACCTGCCCCTTCTACCTCTAAACCGAAGTTGAGCCTGAACAAGAGAATGTTGTGTATAGGGTGGGACATTCGAGGACCAATACATTTTAAGCTGTTCAAACCAAACGAAAGGCTAAATTCAGAGGGGTACTGTCAGCAATTGGATAAATTAAAAACAGCACTCCAAGAAAAGAGGCCGGCGATGTTCAATAGGAAGGACATTATACTGCTTCATGACAATGCCAGGCCACATGCTGCTTTGGGGACTCGTCAGAAAGTCGCAGAGCTAGGCTGGGAAATTCTGTCGCATCCACCATACTCCGGACCTAGCACCATCTGATGATCACTTGTTTCTGTCCTTACAAAATTTCTTGCAGGCCAAACAATTCAAGAACGAAGAAGATATCGAACAAGAACTGGTTCAATTTTTGGCCTCTAGAGATAAGACATTTTTTAAAAATGAGATATAAAAATTGCCATCACGCTGGCAAGAAGTCATAAATATAATGATGGCAATTATATTATTCAATAAAATTTATCCAAAGTATGAAAAAATATTTTTCTTTGTTTCATTCTAAAACGGACAGAACTTTCCGGTAGACCTAATATATATATATATATATACATATATATATATATATATATATATATATATATATATATATATATATATATATATATATATATATATATATATAACTATGTATAATTTATATGCGTATATATGTTTGTTTTTTATGTTTTTTATTTTCGAATGGGAAAGAAGAATTCATTTTCTTCAGTATGCGTGTTTATTACCTGATATATATATAATATACGAGTATTTGCTACCATTTCTGCTAAGAAATAACTTCTTTATTTATGCATGATAGTAAAACTTTTGTTATTTCAATTAAAACAATTTTTTCTGCATTGTGTAAAAACTGGTAAATTGTTGTCAGAATATTTTAAGATATCATTGTTAATGCTCTTTATTATTTATTAATTTACCTCTTAAACTTAACTAATAAACAAATTATTTTAACTTATTATTTACTTTTCCTGCGAGACTTTCATTCACAATTTTATCTGATTTTAAAGTGAGAATAGATTTATTTTATTAAGGTAGCTGCTGAGAAATGTGTATAGTAACTGTCATTTTCCTTTCATTTAAGTTTTTATATATGCTAACTGAAACATAAATCTAGGATATATAAAAATAAATTTTCTTCACTCTCAAGTCTACTTCTTAAGAGACAAATAGGTCTAATTTAATATCTATATTTGTGATAAATTTCTTGTCGTTAAGTTGTATACATTACGTCTGTATATTTTATGAGAGATTTCCTTAGAAGAAACTTAATTTTTTATGTATTTTAAAAATGCATGCCTATTTAAAATATGGATTTTATTTACTTGTACACTATATATATATATATATATATATATATATATATATATATATATATATATATAAACATTATTTTTTTTAATTTAAAATGTCAATAACAAATATGTAAAACAAAAGTCAGTATAAAATATGTTAAATATTTGGCTCTTAATATATGTTGTTTTATCATAATTATTCAAAAAAAATTGAAAATAATCAGAGAATAATTAAGAATTTTAAATATTGACAACTGTGCGTTTCCTTCACTAAAGGTGTTAATGCATATTTTTATTTTTAAAATCTTCCATTATTAAATAGAATGAAAGGATTTGTTTTATTTATTTCCTTTATTGCTAACTGTATAGATATCACAGTGTGCCAAAATAACTTGCCTCTAAATTAGACTCAGTAATTTTCATTAGAAATTTAGTTCTTACTTACTAAGTGTGTGTGTGTGTTTCCCTTCTCTCTCATAAATATTAAACTAAATTCGTAGTAATTAATCAAGCGTTTCAATGATTTATAACGTTCTTTTTTCTGTTACCACTTTTGTGTGTCTTAAAAAACATTTTAAATCAAAACTATGTAATTTTTATAGTTATATATTCGTTTAAGTTGATATAATATAAATTCTAATATAAAATCGCATTTAATAGGCATTAATTTCAATTTCAGGGCTGTGTAGATGAATGCCTGAACATTATTACCCGTCCATGCAACTGAGCAGCACAATTCCTACAAAAGACTTTGATATCTGCAAAGGTAAGGTGCTTATTTAACTTATTTTATTTAAGGAATTAGCTAATCAAAGTCCTTAATGATAAACTGAGCAGCCTATTTATTTATTTTTTTTAAATTAAATTTAAACTTTTTATTTTATTATACTATGTGTGTGTGTGGGTGTATTATTTAAAATATTCTACTACTATCATATTACTATAATTATTTGTATTTTATATTTCCTTTTGCTTTTTTATTAAGAGTTACATAACAATTTTTATCTTTTGCAAGGTAATGTAATTCTACCACTGAACCACTGATGCTTGGCAAAATAAGTAATCGTATTTATAATTTAAATTGTAAAAGGTTTATTAACCTCAACTAAGTTCTGGAAGTAATGAACACTTCCATAACTTATTCTGCTTACTTGTTTGTCATCATCAGATTTTTATCTTTTTCACATACTTGAAAGCTCTATTTAAACTAATGGAAATAAAAATTGTTTTAAAAACACAAAAAGTTATTTCTTTTATTTTCATGATTAAATTAATTTAATACTTAAAAAAAATGTTCTCGTGTTTTTTTTAAAGATTTTTAAATAATGATTTTTTGATGAGATTTTATTGTGAGGTTTCTTTCAGCCGTTGTAATTGTAGCATACCCATTAATACAAATATTTAAAATTAGCTCTAATCTTATTTAGAGCAGTATATAGTGTAAAATCTCCAAATATGATAGGCATGGACTTCATTGCATTTACTGTACTATAATACTGCAAAAAAATATTTAATTACATGCAATTCAATGTTCATAATTATTAAATGATAAAAAAATTAATTTGCTTCGGTTTCTTAGTTTTGCTAAAATATTAATAATTTATGGTAAAGATGATGATCACTTGTATATCATCAACCTCAAATAAAATAACAGTAAGAATCTAGAAGCCAATTTTGATGAACACTTAATTAAATTTTTAAAACCTGATTAATAAACAAAACTGATTCGAGTAAATATCTCTATCACTAAAAAACAGCTCAAGTTAATCAAAAAATTTCAGAAATATCCTTCATAATTTAAGATATTCAGTAATTTTATAATACTACTGTTAGAAGTTTGTAGATTTTTAATTCAGTAGATGCTTTATCTACCTAACTGATTCAATTTCTAAGAAATACTAACTCTGTAAATATGTTAACCTGCAAGGTCTGCTTAAATAAATTCAATTACTAAATGTTTAAAATATGGTAAAGAAAGCTTCCAAATTATCAGCACAAGACTATGAATAATATGCAAAATTTGACATTACTTCTATAATGGAAACAGAACTCAATCAATCAAACAGAGGATTCAATTTACATATTAACACTCCTGTAAACGGAAATGTTCCATTACAATTTTTATGTGAAAAATATGTTTTGATAACTTCTAAAAATAATATTTCAATGGAATTCTTATTTAAATTTTGCAATTACCAAAAACTGCCTCATTTTTAATCTTTTAAATTATTTCTCATGCCTTGTTCCAAAAAAGCTGAACTTGGACTCAAGTTGATTGGACGTCAATTTTTTCATAATGCTAATGGTACAATTACTAAAAGATGTTCTTCCAGACTTAAAAACTAAATCTGAAACACTTCTTTGGGAAAATATAGAAACTAATTAAGTAATGAATACATCAATATATAAAGACTTTTTTTATCAGGCGAGATTAAGCAAAAGCAAGCAAATAAAATCAAAAATATTTAAATTTGTTTTCATCAAAATAAAAATAAAAAATCCTTCTATCATTTAAAAAGGACATTACTGTCTTAATATAAGCAATATGCGCATAAACATACATTTATATAGACATTTTTTTCCAATGGCGGGCACAAGAGGGTTGAACCCTATGCCACAACAAGGCCAGAGACTGCTACTCATTTGTCGTTACCCGGCGGGCACCTGTGAACCAAGTCACGGAGGCGAGTAGCGTTACCCGCGCCATATCACCACAAACCCGTTTTATAGGGCGGGCTACATTCATACAACATCACAGAATAAAAGACAGAGAGATATCCATGCCCGAACCGGGACTCGAACCTGGGACCTACAGCTCTGGAGTCAGGAACGCTAACCATTCGGCCAATCTGTCGGCTTTTATAGAGACATAATTCTAGTAATTATTTACAGCATGCAACTCACAAAGTTTAAATGTTTAAAAAAAACTGTATTATATTCTTCCATTTTTAAAAATACAAAATCAAATTAACTATAACGTAATAACAGTGTGGTACATATTATAAGTTTAAAAAAATACTATTGTAAAATTGTGGCATTAGATTATATATTTAATTGGTATATAATGAAAATTTATTTCAGGCAGTTCAACAGAAATAATTACTGTTTCTTGCCAACTATTCAAAAATATTATCATCCAGAAGAAATAAATTAAGGTTTCCATGTTCTGTACTAGTCTTTGAAGGAAGCTTATGTAAAAATTTTTTTAATATCAAACAAATATGTGGTTATATCACTTAAATAAAAATGCCTTTCACTTATTTTATTAAAAATTAAAAGCGAAGTTTTTGATTGCTTCCTTTGTAGTTCCATGAATAATATAAATTCCCACATGATGTCTCTTTGAAAGTCAGGGGAATGTACATAGATCATGCATATAAAGTCAGGGAGAATATTATATGCATGACCGAAAGCAACCGATAAGCTTCAATAAAATACAATTACAGTTTTTCAATAAATATTTACTCTCTGTTTTTAAAAAATATATCAATACACGAAAGCTTTTATATTTATCAGACTTGATTAAGTTGGTAATATCATTATTAAATTAATTTATGTAAAATTCTTCGCATAAAACCGATAGGATATTTTTATACTGCCGACCACCCAAATTGCAACGCCACAAAAGACACGAGATATCACAACAAAATTTATTGTGTAGATAATAGGTTGACCTGTATCAAATGATTAAATTTATAAACTTTTGTGGAGTATGGTCCCTGGCAAAATCAGTAGCCAGAGTAGTCGCCATTGTTGGATATCACCGATGCCACACGCCTCGGCACTGATTCAGAGACTTTGGATGTGTTCTTGGAGTACAGCAGACCAAACAACTTCCACGCGTTGCTGAAGTTGCTCTGGTGTGGCAGTTGGGGATGTAAGCTGGGACAATCGTTGAGCAACCATGGACCTCATGTTTTCTATCGGCGAAAGATACGGAGAACGAGCGGGCCAGGGAAGCAATTCGATCTCGCAATTGATGGAGAATGCGTGCAACGTGTGGTTGCACATTATCCTGTTGAAATATGGCTGTGGGCAATCCCTGAAGTCAAGGAAGGGTGACTGGCTCCCACATCTCGGAGATGTAACACTATTTAAAGTACCTTTAATTACTAGAGGAGTGTAAGCGTGATATCTGATACCGCCCCATACCGTAATATCCGATGAAGGACCAGTGTGGCGATGCATAATGCAGCTGTTCAGCATCCTGTCTCTATGCTATCTCCAGACTCGAATGCGACCATCATGGTGTTGCAGACAGAAGCGTAACTCGTCAGTAAGAACAATTTCTTTCCATTCTGTCATCTACACTCTAAAAAAAGCACTGTAATTTTACAGCAAAATGTGCTGGCGTTTTGGGCGCCAGTACAATATGCTGTAAATTTTACAGCATATTCGTAAAACTTTTACAGTTCTTTTTACTGTAATTTTTACAGCAGTTTTCACTGTAATTTTACAGCCCTTTTCACTGTAATTTTTACAGCACTTTTAACTGTAATTTTTACAGCACTTTTAACTGTAATTTTTACAGCATTTTTTATTGTAATTTTTACAGCACTTTTTATTGTTATTTTACAGCACTTTTTATTGTTATTTTACAGCACTTTTTATTGTTATTTTACAGCACTTTTTATTGTTATTTTTATAGCACATTTTACTATGCATTTTGCTACATATTCTACAAAAGCTACTGCAATAAGCTATTTACAGCTATCATCATGTTTTGTAAAGATAACAGTAGAGTATAAATCAATTTTGAAAACACATTAGCTAATTTCCTAATTATGGGCCAACAATTATTAAGTAATTTTTTATATAATATAAAAAGTACAAAAACATAACTAATGTTATATTGCAGAAGATGTCATTTTTAGAACATTTTGAGATCAATAGTTTAACTTTCAATACCTGACGAGATTGTTTAATTTTCTTACCTCAAAATCTTGGATCAAATCGTAACTTAATTGAATAGTTAAGAAGGTTGAAATTTTTATTACATATTTTTTTTAAAAAAATTAAGAAATAGCAGTTATATTGAATAAGATACAAAGCTTAGCATAAAATTTATTTTTGACATATCTGTGATTCTACAGATTTAGGATAAAAAGAAACCTTACAAAACATTCCATTTTACTAAAAATACAAAAGGGGAATTAGTTAATGATGTAGTATTTTAATTATACTGTAAAGACAATAAAAGCTTTCTTTTTGATATTGCTTAAAGTAATTGATTTTTTTCTATTATAATGTAAGCAAATTAAGATTCTGAGAAAAAAGCAATATAGTTGACAATACACAAATAATTGTAAAGAATTTTTTTATTTACATTTTAACAATTATAGCCATTTAAAGTTGTATAAAGTATTTAAAAGTGACAAAAACACGTGCTTGGATTCCTTCCTTGACATATTTTTTAGATTTAGTTCCCCGCGAGTGATTAAAGTTGAACAAGCAAGCACCTGCAAAACAAAAAAATAGACACATGAATAACCAATTTGAAATTTCAAGAGCTGAATATTTCAGAGGAAAAGTTGTTTAATAGTTCAATAAAATATTTAGAAATTTTTATTGTTTTATATTAAAATATACTTCTCTTAATAGTTAACAAGTGGTTGTTACATTTATGCAATCACAAACATTTTGATGATAAAAATTATTTCAAAGGATTTTAGCAATTTCATGATAAGAATTTTTGGGAATGAAGGTCTCACTTTTTCTGAAAATGATAAAATCCTTACTTCAATTAAATCATTTTAACTGATGTTTTCTATCTCGAGAAACTAATTTGTAATTGATTTAATTAAAAGAGAATATAGAATTGGTTTTATAAGAATTCATTCATGTTATCGAAAATTATATCCTCTGAAAAGCAAATCATAACACTTCCAATTGTGAATTACAAATTTTTAGAAATAAAGTGCGAAATATGAACTTTATACCCACATTTTAAAGATAACATACAAAAACCGATTTTAAGTTAAAAAAAATTTATTTTGTAGAGAATATGGAAACATTTCTTTTACATGCATATATATATACAATTTAAAAACATTTCCATCGAAAATAAACAGAAAAATTGAAATGCTATAATGTGTCAAAGTTACAAAAATTTATGAAATAACATTTTATAAAACATTTGCTTAAAACTGAATTTATGTAATTCGTAAATAGTTACCTCAAAAGTGAAATCTAAGTTGTCTTAGAGTGAGATCAAAGTTGTATTTCCAGCTAAGAAAACTATAATTTCAATAAAAAATTACATGTAATAGTGCAAAATTAGGAAATATAAAAAAAATTGCTGTTCATTAAGTCTGCATATTTACGTCATTATATACGTACTTAAGATAAATAAAGAATACAATTGAAGTTGCATCATAAAAGATGTATTTAACTAAAACAATTTATTTAGATTTTTTTAGAACTTTATATATTCATATGATTTATTTTAAATAGAATGTAAGCAGAGTAAACAACTTTTGATGAGGTCAATAAATGTAACAACAAAATTTTGCTTTTGAGTTAAAACACTTCAAACCTTATGAAATATATAAATAATACATACCACAAATTTATAGACATGGTGTGCAAGGTAAGTCTGTAATATCTATTGCATCCTGAGAAGATGCGGAAATCTAAAACCAATAAAGAAATTCCTGATTAATTTATTTATGATTAACTTTTATATTCATTTCTAAATTTCTTATTTATAATTTACTAAGCAGTAATTTTTTTAAAATAAAATTTTGAGTACTTTACTGCAGTACTTCTAAATATTTTTTCAAGTCTTCTCTGATAGAAGAATAATAAACTCTCCAATATCCTCTTTTCCATCCGATTCCTCAATGGTTGAAAATTGTATTTTACAACCTCCAGGAGGAGAAGTTTTTAAGAAATTAACAATTCTTTTAATTTTGTTAGCTGATGCAAACTTAAGTCTTTCATTTAAATCTACAGCAGTTAAATACTTAAAATTTAAATTTACAGCAGTTAAACACTATCACAATGAAGGATAAATAGAAAACTTTTAAAAATACACGTGCTTACAAAAACACACACACTCTCTCTCTCTCTCCAAATACCTATTCTATCTTTCAAATATGGCTGAAGTCGGTAAGAAGAGGCTTTACTCTAAATAGTCTTACTACTAAAAGTTATTTGTGATTATTCTATTTTTAAAACTTCCTTTACAAATCAAACATTTTCTTCATAAATTCTTATTTTCTCTAAACATAGGTATATTTAAAATTTTTTTTAAAAAGTGTGACTATATTGGAAGGTAGTATTTAATGTGCACAGTAGTATTAGAAAAATCTTGAGCACAATATGTTTTAAATATGTTAAGCAAGAACAAATTACAAAGTTTTCACTCATGTATTTGTTTCTTAATTATAATTTTAAATTAGCTTTTATTTTTATGAATTTCAGATTTCTTCACTAACATGTAAATAAATCATAAATAGCACTACAAATTTTGCAATTTTTTAATAAAATAAAGTGAAATTTGCAGTAATAATATAATTTTTTTCAAAAAAAATGTGTTGCCAGAAATTTTGTTTTATAAATATCAAACTACCAACAAGATTTCCCAAACAGATTTTTAATTAATGTTCTAATTAGTAGTATAAATTTAAAAAATTAATTATGGTTATAAAATAATAAACTTTACATTTTCTAAATAAATCACCTTAATTCGAATAGTACTTCTTAATATGTGTTTAAAAATGTTTCTTATACATTTGTTATAAAATAATGATTTTAAAAAATAAATATTAAAAAAAACATTACATTTTCCATTGAAATGCATTTTTACATTTCATGCAAATTCAAAACACAAGATTATTTATTCTAATAAATATCATTAATTGTAATATTATTTTATTGAAAGAATTTACAAACATTTATGCCTAAAAAAATTATTATTTTAATGCATGTTACAAAATGGAATTGAATTAATGATAAAAATTAGAATGCAATTTAACAATCTGTATTAAAAAACAAACATTTTTTAATAAAAATTCTAATCAAAAAAATTATTAAAAATATAAAAATTATATTTAATTAATATACAATAAATTATATCATTTTACAATGACAGAAAAATCAGGAATTTTCCACAACGAAATAAAATAGAAATTCCGTTAATATATTTAATAATATATATCTAAAAGAATATAACAATAGATGATTATTCAATTTTAATTTCGAAAGAAATATAGCTAAGCAATTTTATAACAATGGAAGCACTTAAATACAATTCTAATTTCATCAAAAAATTGATAATTAAAATACTAATCAATTATGTTACCAAACTACTATAAAATATTTTAAATATTAATAAAAAGTAAGTAAAAAATATTGACACTAAATTAATACTAGTAAATATGATCGTTTGTAAATTCAGCTTAGAATTTTTTGAAATGTTCAGTCAAATTTATAAGAATTTATATATATCAAAGTTAGCTAACAACTTGCATAATAAACAATATGAAAAATATACGTTACCTTATATTTGGTGGTTAAATTTCAATAGAACTTCAACTAAAGGAATAATTATTCTCAAAATATCACCTACTTCACTAAGCGAAAACACGGGCAAATAAATGGCGAAATTAATTTGATTCATTTGTCACAGGAACAGAAGAAACTTTTATTCCGCCAATTCAATGCGCATGCGCAATAGCAAACGATTTTCTGCGGCTGAATTTAACAGTAAAATTTACTGTTATCATTAGTGTTCCTATGATAGCCATTTAAATAACAGTGATTTTTACTGTATTTCTTCCGTTTTTTTTACAGTGTACATCCTTTTTTCATTGCACCATTTGCGGCGGAGAAGTCTAGGGTCCGTGTCAAAGGTAGACGAAGCTATGAACCACTTGCGGGCACAGCACTCTGCTGTAAACGGTGTCGAATGGTGCACGTAGATGATGCGTGGATGGTTGTGCTGTGCAATGGTTCGTGCTGTAGCTGAGCAATTGGTCACTGCCACGCGCACAATTTCCCTGTCAGCATGTGAAGTGGTGCATTGAAGTGGATGCGATCGAACACGTATGTCCGTCGTACCCTCCTGCATCCAACGATCACATATCCGCATCACAGTTGTTTGGTTTTGCCCAACACAACATCTGAATTTCTTGAAAGATAATCCACTATCTCTGCAGGCAACTGCTTTCTCTTTCTAACTCTTATACTTGATTAAAAAAGGTCGCTGTTTTCTACAAGTCATAAATAATTGTTTTACTTACTTATTTTATTTATTTATTCATTGTTTTTTTGAAAAACCACAAGAAAAACTCCAAACCTTAAATCCAAGCCTCCAAGCCTTAAATCCAATCCTTAAATCCAAACTCCAAGCCTTAAATCCAATCTCCAAGCCTTAAATAGCGCTATGAAATGGCGCAACAGGTGCGCGTTATGTGCGTCTGTTTAGAAATTTTAATCATTTGCATATCTCACCTCCCCTAATGCAGTTGTAAATATCATGTTATTTGGATACTTCCTTCAGGGTGTTGCATTTACAATGGCCAGAAGTGTATATTTGCACTTTCGTTTAAGCCATACCCCTCTTCCTTCGCTTTTAAACTCAGAGGCTATATCTGAAGTTTCTTCAGCTTTGGTTAGTATTTTTCTGACTGATATAAAATTTTCTGAAGTAAGCGATACGTAGTAAACTATTTCATTTTGTTAATGGAACATATTTTAAAAGTATATCGTCTCAATAGCTTGTCAATTATAAAATACATAAATAATCATACAATATTGTAATGATTAATATTTTTGCACTAATTACTTCTAATAAAAAATAACTGTGTAAAATGCGCTTTCTTGGCGTTTAGTAAGGAAGTTACACTTGTGCCACCAGAGATGACATAGTTGCAAAAGAAGAGTGATGCTTCTATAGATGATAATTGAGATCTATGGCTTCCAACACTGAAGCAATTTCATTCAGATTGTTCGAGCGGTTGCTGTGTAGTATGAGAAAATATGGCAAGTCAACAAGAAACTTACTTTAAAGTTTCTGTCCACAGAATATTAAGTTTTTTCTTAGGCAAAACAATGCAAGACCTAACAAGTCACCTACAGCACACGATTTGCTTCTCAGTTTTGGATGGTAGGTCTGTTAGCATCCGCATATAGTTCTATATGTCACTTTGCTACTTTCATGTGCTCGACAAGCTCAACAAACATTTAGTTGGAAGGCAATTTTCTAATGATGATCAGGTTCAAAAAGCAGTTCTAAGCTGGCTCAAGAACCTAGGAACGATTGTCAGGGCATCCTTGTTCATTCTGCCAAATGCCTGCAGCGCCTGGGAGATTATATAGAGAAATAGTGTGTTGCAAGAGTGTATTACAGCGCACTTCTAAGTAAAGTGATTTTTGACTTACATTGTTCGAGTGTAACTTATTTTTTTTTTTGAACGTCCATGGTATTAAATATTCTAATCTTCTGACATACTAAAGCTTCATAAGTGAATAAAAGACTTCTAAATGCAAGGATATTATTGTTAAATACATTTCTTTCAAGTAATTTAACAAATAAAAGCTTTATTTAAGAACATGAAGTATTCTTCTGTGATATTAGCCCTAACCCTGGATCAAGATTTCATTAGGCTTTTTAGCATTTACAATAGATAAAATAATAATATTGTAGTTATAAATTACTATCTTTTCTGTAAGCTGATAAAGAAGCAGTTTGAATTATAATACGTTTTATTTTATGGTAACAAGATTTAGTGATATTCTGAATTTCAATTTCTTCACATACAAAATGTAATTTAAATTTTGACCTATAAATATGAATGAGATAAACAATATTTTGAACAAAACTCTTTCTTCGATCTTTATGATTTAAACTTTATGATTTAAATATTTATATTTGATGAATTAAAAATAGAATAATTCCTACATTTTATTCGGATTTATTATAATCCAATTAACTTTTTTAACACAATTTATTAAGTGCACATACCCAAATTGTATCATGGGAACCATACCAAAATTTATAATTGTTTCAACAATTGAATGTTCTGTCAGATGAGAATCATCCACATGAGCTTTAAAAGAGTCATCTTAAAATTCATCACATTCTGGAAAATATAGTCTTTGGTTATCATGCTCTCCCACTCGAACCACTTATCCTACCCAAAATGCCTAATTTGAACTTTTATATACAAAACAAAAGGTCTAGCTGGGGCGTCAAAAATTAAATTGCTTATTCTTAAAAAAAATATCTGTCACCTTTAATTTTAAATCTCGTTATTTTCAATTCTTTTAATTCTGTAACACAAAATCAAGAAAAATAAAAATTTCCATTTTTGGTTTTCATTGCCATGGTAAACACCAACTATGAATACTTCACAATTTCCTAAGTTGGAAACTAAGCATAAAAAAGGCCAAAATTGTTTCTAGGAACTTTTGGCCGTTGGATCCATCTGCATTGAATTGTAAATCCAAGTGATTGGGTAAGCTAGATTTAAAAGCACCTGCACAAATAATTGTTAGTTTAGCTGCTAAACCAAAATGGAAATATAATTTAGGAGAAACAATACAAGTTTCAGTCAAACCAGGAATTTCCATTACTGTTCGGCTATCTTTTGATAAATAAGAAAAGCAAGTATATTTGCGTAAAATAGTTAACTATTAAATAAGCAATATTTTGGATAATGAAATCGTGGACAGACCAAATTGCTCGCTCTCTACAAAATTCGCATTCAGATTTCAGAATGGGATCTTAATCAAAAACTGAAGTTAGATTCAATACAGGAAGTTGATTTTATGCATAAAGTTTTTTCGAATAAATATTCTGTGAGATCTTGAAGAGAAAAAAAAACGTGCTGATTACACGAAAAGATTTTAAGTTGTTCAACAAAAGAGAAGTTTCCAAACTTGAATCGGCATTTTGTAATGACGCTTCCCTAATTAAAGACATTTTAATATTTAATGAGTGATTCATTTCCCACTTAAAATGCCTAAATATTTATTAAAGTATAATTTTATTAATTTATTATAATAATAAGTTATTTGAGAACATATTATTGTAATTAAATAATAAAATTATACTTTCTTTAATAAATATATTACTAAATAAACCAACCAATAACAATGACAAACTTAATGGCTCATAAATCGACAAGAATTTTATGATTTAAAGAAATATAGTTGCAGAGGTAATGGATAATGTTTTAAATACATTTTCTATTGATGTCCAAATTACATCTACCATGATTGTATAAAGCCGACTGATTGGCTGAGTGGTTAGCGTTCCTGACTCCTGAGCTGTTGGTCCCGGGGTATGAATCCCGGTTCGGGTATGGATGTTTTTTTCCTTCTCTGCTCTCGCTGTCCTTTCTTCTGTGATGTTGTATGAATGTGGCCCACCCTATAAACGTGTTTGTGGCGGTTATTGCGGGTAACGCTACTCGCCTCCGTGACTTGGTTCACATGTGCTCGCTGGGTAACGATAAATGAGTAGCAGTTTCTGGCCTTGTTGTGGCATAGGGTTCAGTCACCCTTGTGTGCCCGCCATTGGATTAAAAAAATGATTGTATAAATTATATCTATAAAACAAAACTAAACTGTGTGGCATGGGCAACGTGGGCCAAGGCCTACAGTGCCCATCACTGTTCTCTTGACCGAGAAGGCCTGGGGTGCGAAGCATATGTCCCAATTAGGTGGTCAGCCTAATCGAAATCTCAAGTGTTTATTTCCCAACCATGCCTGGTACTCAGTTTATCGTCTCACTGAAGGGATGAAAGGCTGATTCAATTTTACCCAGCCCGAGGGCCTAACCTCTGACCTGTGCCTTGCGGCTTCAAATTACATTTTTACATATCCATATATCTGAACTCCAAAACTTAACCATCATGGATGTAAATCTTACATTTATGTGTAATCCACAGAGGACCAAACAGTCTGCGTCCAATCATGAACGTCTTTATGACGTCCGCATATAAACCACGACATCCTAGGGATTAGGTGGATTCAAAATGGACGTCTAATAGACGTGTGTGGTATTATGAGAAGCAACGTTAACTTACAAGTTATTCACCGAGGCCGTAAGATGTAATCAAGGCTGCAGAGGCTTTTATATACAAGTGTAGCAGATCGAATGTACTTGCATGCGATTTGAATAAACTGTTTTATAAAGTAAAATCAAAAAAAATATTTTTAATTAGATTTGTGAAAGTATTGTTATAATAGTTAACTATTCTACAAAACTTACATTACAGGACACGTAGACTTTTTATGCAATGAAACGGAATATGCATTCCAATATTATGCATTTTTGGACTGCCTTCCAAACTGTAAAATGGATTGCAGGTTGGTTCAATTTATTCTTTATGTCATGATTATCACAATAAAGATGTTCAACAATTACTGAATAATATTGTACTGTAAAAAATTTGTTTCGATAAATATAAAATTCCTAATATATTTATCGAAGCAGTTTTTCGTTTACAAATTTATTTGTTAATAAATTTACAAATATTTTTGAATGATCGATCGTGATTGCTATTTGTACAGTTTCTAGCTTTTATATATTTGCTTTACTCAAATGTAACATTTTACAAATGTGCAAAAAACTTACATGTATACATTATTGTAATCATATTTATTTTACCTAGGAAATTTACTTACAAATTTAAAGCCCAAGAAGTGCCTGATAAAAAGAAAGTAATTATAAGAACATTTTTTAACTTTTATTCAATTTAGTAATTGTTAAAGAATTTTCGTAAAAAATTAAATGACCTTTATTTATTTTCATGCTTTCTCAGAGAACTAATCTTTTAGGAAGGTAAGAATGTGTTTGGATAATCTTATTATGTAATACGTTTTTTGAGGTATCCGAATTTCCTACAGTGGATAACAGCGCAAGATTATTAGGCATATCATGCCACTGAAATTGTTAAATCTCATTTTTGAAGGTATCTAATCAGACAATGAATAATTATAAGATTTACCATGATGGTGAACACTTTATTTTGACCATCTATAGGAAGAAACATGTTTGCATTGTTTTTCATAACAATAAACAATCATTAATATGTTTAAATTTTGTTACATTATTTTAGAAGACAACGAAAATGAAATAATTAGTATCAATGAAAAATAGTTTGTTTTTATTACCATAGAAGAAACAGTATTTTCTCATTAAGCAGTTTAATTGCGTTTTAGAGAAATTGAGTCAAAAGAAGTATTATTAATCAAAAAAATAATAATATTTCTTTCATCTTAAAGTTTTCTAAGATTTGCAGCGGAATATTTTTACCGAAACCGTTAATGAGGTATATATCAAGTTAAATAAGTATTAATTACTCAGCCTCTGGAAAAAATTATTTTCGCACTTTTCTCCTGGCTTAGGAAAATTTAATATATTTTTTGTGAATGAATGCTGGGTTAAAATTGGATGTTATGATTATTTTTATGACTAATATATGAATATATATATTTCTACTACACAAAACATTAGAAAAAATTTATGCCAATAAGTTATTCTTTTCGTAACATTTTCCCGGTTTGACATCCTATGTTTTCTTATGTTAACAACTTTTTAAAATATTCTATATTTTAGTACTGTTACAAAAAAATTGATATCACAAAAATATCAAGTGATGATACGTGTTATTAAAACAATCATTTGTTCTAGCATTTTAACATTTTGCTTGATTTTTAATTAAAGCTATTTTTATAACAAAGTTTAATTCCTTTTACATCAAGTTAGTCTTTCTCGTACGTCAAGAGCTACTTTATGGCTAGTAAATAAACTAAAATTTACAATGATATTTAAATGTAATATCTATTATGGTATTTAAATAGAATTTGAAACTGATATACCATGGAAAAGATATCTTTGAACCCTTTTAAAAGGAAATGAGATGTGGACCTTTGAGTTATCAGCTTTCTCACAAAATCTAAACTTCTTATATCCGACGTCATTTTATAATGTTATCGTTACTATAAAAATTCAACATAAATTTTTTAAAATTTGTTTATAATACAATGAAGTTCTATTTTTTATTAAGTCTTTACTTTTGGAAACAATAAAAAAAGAACCGTTTTTGTTTTCAACAGAATACTTCAAAAAATCAGATTTTTCTAATATTATACACTTATTTTATATTTAAGAACCAGTATGTAAGATGTTTAATAGTTAATGAAATAGTTAAGTATTTCAAATGAATTCCATGATGACACAGTCATTTGGAGAAAAGTGTCACTTATATGCCTATAAGAAGTGAATTCGATGCCGGATGTAATCACAATTTCCTGCTGATATGGTTTAAGCTGTTTAAAAGGTACATGAGTATTAGTGAACATCCAATGATGTCTGAATGCGGACATGAAGAATAGGACATTAATTCAAGCATTGACCTCTTATAATTAAATGAATTTTTCAAATAAAATTTTTAAATATTAAAGTTTCTAAAAGGAAAAAGAAGAAATAGAAATTCTTTTGAGTTTTCTTCCAAACAATTTTGAAGAGGAAATGTTGATTTAAAACAGTGTTCTATAAATTGACATGTGATGACGTTTGAATTACATTGCTGGTCCCCCAAATTGCAACACCAAGAAAGACAAGAGATATCAAAACAAAATTTATTTAGTAGACAACGTGTTGACCAAGTATCAAATGATAAAATTTATAGACTTGTGTAAAGTGTAGCTGCTGCCAAAATCAGTAGCGAGAATAGCCACCATTATTGAAGATCACCGCTATCACACGCTTCGGTACAGATTCAAAGAGACTTTGGATGTGTTCTTGGGCTACAGCAGACAAATAGCATCCACATGTTGACAAAGTTGATCTGATGTGATAGCTGGGGATATAATCTGGGTCAATCGTTGAGCAACCATGGAACATATGTTTTCTATCGATGAAAGAACTGGAGAGTGAGCTGGCCAGGGAAGCAATTCAATCATACGATTGACGATGAACCCTTGGGCAATGCGTGCCACGCGTCGCCGCCCATTATCCTGTTGAAATATGGCTGTGAGCAAGCCCTGAAGGCAAAGAATAACAACTGTCTACAACACCAGCACTGGCTGTTTAAAGTACCGGCAATGTGTACTAGAGGAGTTCGAGAGGGGTATCCATGCCTTGTACCATAATACCCGGTGCAGGAGTTGTGTGGTGGTGCATAACGCAGCTGCTAATATCCTGTCTCATTTGTATCTCCAGACTCAAATGCGACCATCGTGGTGTTGCAGACATTGACATACGCAATAGAACACCTGGTCTGTACCTTAGGTTATCAGGTATAGCTCCATCACGTAATACATCTGGTGTGACAGAATTGTCACGAAATTTGATAACAAAATTGAATTTCAATAGGTCTCTCATATTTGAAATTAATAATTTGACAGAAATATAGCATCAAAAACAAAACATTTACAAAGTTTTCACAATGGGAGATGACATGAGTTAAATATTGCAATAAAATTGTGAAAATAAATTATCCTAACACTCCAAGTAACCTTGGTAAAAATACAAATTAATTATCTTGATGATGGTCATAGCAGACGATATAAGTAGTTTATATATAACAAATAAGTGCAAGCAATATAATTAAGTTTCAGTAGAAGAGTATAAAAAAAGAGCAAATAACTGGGACAGATTTTCAATAAGTACTATTAACTCCCTCATGCTTTAACTGTGTTCTTTAATGTAACATCGCAATACCAAAGGACTGCATTGTCTACACGCAGATAGTTAAGATCACATATGCATGAATGGTATCCTATTGAACATTTAACGTTTGCTGTAGGTGATAAACTGTAGAATATTTAAAGTATTACAGATTGCAATCTACTGATTCAGTTAATATTTTGCAGCAGCTTAGTCTGTGCAATGTAGTAACCACGATTAGGTGTTGCCGACAGAAGTGCAACTCGTGAGTAAAGACAATTTCATTCTATTCTGCCGCCCACATCCTACTTTCATCATACCATTGACGGTGGAGATGTCTGTGGTTCGGCGTCAAGGGTAGACGAAGCAATGGACAACTTGCTGACAGACCACTCTGCTGTAAATGGCGTCGAATGGTAAGTGCAGGCATTGGATGGTGCGTTACAGGCTGGATGTGCTGTCCTATGGTTCTTGATGTGGCTGAGAGTTCCGTCACTGCCATGCGCACAATTTCCCTGTCATCACCTGAAGTGATGTACTGAGTTGGGTGCGCTCGAATACGTCCGTCCGTCGTACCCTCATGCATCCGAAGATCAAATATCCGCATTAGTGGTGCTACAGGTGCACGTGATGTGCGTCTGCGCTGAAATTCTAATCATTTGCGTATGTCACCTCCACTAATGCATGTTGTTAATTTCATGTTATTTGTATGCTTCCTTCAGGCTGTGGCATTCACTGTGGCCTGCAGTGTAGCTTTTGCCAAAATAAAATGTTGAATATTTTAATTATTATTGATTTTTTAATGGAATAAAATATTTTATGTCACTCGAAAGCTGATAAAATTCAATAGATTCTGAAATGCACAAAAGGATACCAGCGTATTTAGAGACTTTTTTAATCTGTACTGAAGCTTATAGACTTTTTAATTGGAAAAGCAAAGTCATGTAGTTGAATCGCTGTATAAAATGTCTTCTTGACTTTTACAATTTATATATAGCTTAGAATGTAATTCATGATTTTGCCTTATAAACTAGTTTATATCCTTGTTTTTCTATTTTCAAATGGATTTTTTTAGTTTACTTTTCCGAATGTATAAGTTAGTATTTGTAAAACAACTTTTGCTATGTCCTTAACTTATTTTAACTGCATTTTTTTTGTGAACAATTTACTTATATACCTTTCTAAGTGACTAATTTGTATATATATTTTCGCAACTAATTTATATATTTCAGGAAACAAGAGACTATTATCGATGTAGTAGTTAATGAACCTGAAATTCGTGCTTTTGTTCATAAAGCAAAATATCACGTAAGTATATTTCTTTTCAGATATTTCTTGTGCTCCTCAATTTTTATTTTTTGTAGTAAATAAATTTTTCTTCAGTTTTTACGGAAAAATATAGTATATTTAACTAGATTATTTTGACCTAAGCAATAAAGAAGTTTAAGTATTTTTTTTATTTATGACGCTTAAGTTTCATTTGATTGTTGGTTCTCAAGCATCCGGAATCAAATGTATGTAATATCTTATATTAGTTAATGAAATCTAAGATAGTAGAGAGGCATTTCTGCCATTTTTACATCCAGTTTTAACTAATATAGAGAGAATCTTATATTAGTTTAAAAAATGGATACAAAAATGACTATCTTAATTTCTGGAGTACTTTTTTTTTTTCAAAACTAATAAAGCAATCTTTACTACGTCTTTATCATATAATTTGATTTTGTAATTCATAGAAAGGTAAATAAAAACGCACTTAAATAGACTTATAAAAGTTAGTGATTATATAATTGTAGACTTAATGTAATTCATCCCTTTGGATTTTGCCTCGTTAATGACTAACAGAAACTCAGTCAAGTTAGACACTTTGTTTGTTTGTTTGTCGCTCAACGGTCATTTTTTGCACACGAGGGCTAATTAGACCGGGACTTACGGCTTAAAGTGGATTCCGAACCACTACAAACATCCATGCCCAAGGTGGGATTCGAACCCACGAACTTCAAGTTAGACACAATACTATAATCAGTGTACTATTCAGTTCGCTTTAAGAGATGGAAAATTATTGAGGGAACAAAGGATTGTATTTCCATCTGTTACAAGTTTACTAAAAAAAGACTGCGTTGTTTCTATTGAGACGTATGATTGGACATGACTGTTTGCGAGACTGACTCTCTAGACTAAAAAAGACTGCGTTGTTTCTATTGAGACATGACTGTTTACGAGACTAACTCACTAGAATTATAGTCATGGATTCTTCAAACTGTACTTAGTGTGACTCTAAGAAGCCTATGATATTTGAACAATCAATTGTCGGTATTGCACTTTATCAGCATGAATACATCGCTATAAAGAATTGCAGAGTTCTTGAATTAATGACTTCAGGACTTTGGTTTGACATTTGTAAATAAGTTATTTTCATTGAATTCAAAGTTCATTACATTTATAATATAAACAATTATAGTTTTCTTCTTTTTGTCAACCACTACAAATTTACCAATATATTTATTTTAAATTCAAAGAAATTTAAATTGGAGTTTAATAAAACTTTTTCTTATGATATTTCGTTTTTCCTTGGGCTACATGCCAACTAATTGCTTAACGGTCAGAGCTGCTGCTTTTATTTCATTAAATATTGGTTTGAACTCTCAAATCATATTTGGAATATCACTAACGGTTTGGAATCTTATCAAAGCCACACATCTATGTAAGATTACTAAAAAGTAATCTATAATTAAAGTAATTATAAAGTTAAAAATACATCTATGCGAGAATTTGAATAAAGTAGATTGATAAATCAAGCTAACAGTTTGTGGTTGCTAAGACTAACACGAGCATAGTATAATAAGAATGTAATGAAAAATTACACTACTTACCATTAAAATTGCTACACCAAGAAGGAATGCAAATAACAGAACGATATTTACTGGACACATACATTATAGTGGAAAGAACAAGTGATTAAATTTACAGGAAATTAGGATGTATAGATCTTGAGAAATCAGTACCCAGAGCTGCCACATCTGGCTGCAATAACAGCATTTATCCGCATAGGCATGGAGTCAAACAGAGACTGTATGGCATATACGGGGATCTCAGTCCATGCAGCTTCAACACTATGCCACAGTTCATCGACAGTAGTGGATGGTGAGTGATGGCGTGTCAATCACTCGGTAATCATTGACCACACGTTCTCAATGGGTGACAGATCAGTAGAACGTGCTGGCCAGGGTAACAATCGAACCTGTTCTGTATCAAGGAAGTTCAGAACAGTACCGGCAACATGCGGTCGTGCATTATCCTGTTGAAACAAAGCATTAGGGAGGTCTCGAAGATAGGGCAGAGTCACGGGCCTTAACACATCGGAAATGTAAATGTTGCTGTTCAAAGTGCCGGTAATGCGAACGAGAGGTGATCGAGACGTGTATCCAATGGCACCCCATACCATTACTCCAGCAGATGGGCCAGTATGGCGATGTCCAATGCAGGCTGGCAATGCGCGTTCTCCACAATGCCTTCAAACACGGATGCGGCCATCATGGTCCTGTATACAGAACAGAGATTCATCTTCAAAGATGACGTGATGCACATCCCGCGTCCAGGTTCGTCGCTGATCACACCATTGAAGGCGCTGCTGTCTATGACGCAGCGTCAATGGTAGCCGAAGCCATGGTCACCGTGCAGACAATCCATGCTGCTGCAAACGTCGTCGAACTGTTCGAGCGGAAACTTGTTGCCTTGCAAATGACTCCATTTCTCGACTCAGATTTCGTGACGTGGCTGTACGATCCCTTGTGACCATGCGGATAAGATGTCTGTCTTCTCTGCTGTTAGCGATGGGGAGTCGCTGAGATCCTGCATGACGTTCCGTATGATTGTCCTGAACTCATCGATTCCTTATTCTGCTAACAGTCATGGGGTCTCGACCGACGCGAGCAGCAATATTGAGGTACGATAAACTACAATCTCGGTAGGCTATAATCCTTCCTCGATCAAAGTCAGACACGTGCTGATAGGCATTTCTTCTTCTTACACGAGGCATTACAACAACTTTCTTTGCCGTAAACAACGTTGAAACGGTAATTGAGTATGAGAAAACTGCTGTCAAATCTCTGGTTTTATGCACATTGTAGATGTCACTACTGTCGCCTGCTTTGTATGAATACGCTGAAAATCTAATCATTTGCATATCACAGCAAGTGCTACCTGTCATGCAAATTTCACGTGTGTGGTGTGCCGCTTTCCTGGTGTAGCAGTTTTAATGGCCAGTAGTGTATTTCCTCCGACCTAAATGCACGGAAAACTGAAATTTTCACTATACGGTACTTTTGTGTAATGTTAGAAAAGTAAATATGATAAAATGTGCAGATGAGAAAATAAAATCATTCTTCTCTTCTTAAGATAAAATTTCTCAAATCAAAGCTTCAAAGATGGCTACCAGTGAATAAAATCTCTTTCGAAAATAGTAGAATTTCCAGAGATGATTTAATAAAAATCTTTCTCAAATTGTAGTATGTTTTGGTTGAAGAAATGATAAAATAAAATTATACAGTTTAAAAAAATAATTTTCATTTGAATTCAGAAATCATATAAGGGAGCATACATTTTGGTGACAGTTTGGCAATCAAAAATTAAGAACTTCTCTTTTGCCTTCCAAATCGTTCTACAAATAAAAGAATTCTCTTCTTGAATTCCAAAATTCAGGGTGATCTTTTTAAAGTGAGAGTGTTTAGAGCGTCCTGTAGCGCGATCTAATAGACGAAATGACACCAAACTTGGTATTTAGACTTATCAAGACATAAGAAAAAAATCCGTAAAAATAGTTTTAGTTCAAAAGTCACCGCTAGGTCATGTCACAGCAGCGCCACAAAATGCCCTAGCGAATTCGCTAGGGCTTTTTGTGGCGCTGCTGTAGTTTACAATAACAAGAATTAGCATAAAACACGGGTACCAAAGCAAAATGCAAATGTTGTTCGATGACAGTGCCAGTAATAGGGGCTATAAAAGCAAGTAGTAGACAGATCCGGCAAATAATCTCAGCTGAAGTAAACAAGCTCCAGTAGCCATGCCTCTCTCGTTACCGGAACGTGCGTTTATGTTGGTGGAGTATCAAATTTGTCTATTCTAAAGGATAACATAACAAAGACAGTGCGGAATATTCCTCGTGACATGTTACGTTCGGCTATGGGGAACGCTGTACGCAGAATGCACGGTGTTATTTCTGAGAACGGAGCTCACATGGAATGTGGTCTCATTCCTCACCGAGGAAGTTAATGTAGTAAATAAACATTAATAATTTAATTGTACGATTGTATGTGTCAGTATTTCTCTTTTCTCATATTTTATACATTGTAAAACACCACAAAATGCCCTAGCGGCGATTTTTGGAACTAAATTGTTTTTCACGGAATCATTTTTCCCGTGTCTTGATTAGTCTGAATACCAAGTTTGGTGCTATTCCGGCTATTAGATCGCGCTACAGGGCGCTCCAAACACTGTCACTTTAAAAGAGATCACTTTGTATGTATACTAAGTATTAATAAGAAAACATTTATTGAAAAAGCAATCTGTTATTTAGTCATCCATTTATGGCAACTTCGTTTGTCACTTTAACTTTTGTTTTTTTGTTTTCTTGACTTACAGGATGTCGAACTATTCAGCTACATTGGCGGTTTTATGGGATGTTGGCTGGGAATTTCCATTTGGTCACTCTTTTATAATTTACTTCGAATTCGTGCTGAAGTGAAGCTGAAGGAAAAGCTAAGAAACAGTCTCTCCTTCAAGGGCTCCAAGAAAGAGAAAAGGGAAGACAATGGAGATGAAATTAAAGACGGAGACAAAAAATTATAACCAAAAGTCCATCAATTTACTTGCATATCTTTTTATGTTAACATAACTTATTATATTTGAAAATTAGCTTTCTGCAGAAGTTTTTTAAGAATGTACTTTATTTGATAATATTCTTACAAAAGTCAAAATCTTTAAAAATTATAAATAATTTTTATAACTAATAGACTGTCATAAACTATTGTCAAGTTCTTAAAGATAAAAATAAGTTGAAGTTTGCTAGTATTTACATACATGAGTGCCAGATTGGATTTTTTTGATTGGTTTTTATCGCCAATTCATTTATCGGTGGCGAAACAACATTTAAATTAAAATTAATGGATTGAAATAAAAGCATTAAACTAATTTTTATAGATAATTGGTTTTTATTAGAACGAATATTTATAGTTTATTTCTTATTTTTCGATTAACAAATATGTTTAAAAGGTACATATTATATTAATAAATTTAATTTCTTCTTTATATAATAAAAATTCCTATATTTTAAGTTGTTTCATTTTGTACTACTGAGTATCTTTAAATGGAGCTTAATTATTGCATAGTGCAACTCAAAATCTGTATTCTGGATCAGTATTCTCTAAATCTATATAAATAGTCGCTAAAATCGAATGATTTCTAATATTTTTTACTGTTTGGCACTCATTGTGAATCATAATGATAAATTAGTTTGCCGCAAAACATTTACAAGATTACCGCACATTTTCTGATGTTTCTTAAATGAATTTTGTAATTATACTTCAGTGCTTCAAGTAATAAAAGCTTGCTTCATACTATATTGTTGATTGTTGCTTACATGAAATGAGATGTGCTTCATTAATCTTTAATAAGCCAAAGCAATAAATTTAAGCAAAATGAATAAGTATTGAAGAATGGAATCTATTTTTAGAAAACTTACGAATTTAGCATTTGAACTTTTTTTTACGGTGGGAAAATTAAAAGATTAATTATACATACACCTTAAATGTTCTATCAGAAGTTTAACACACGACGTTGGTTTAAAAGGGTAAAAGTGGACACTAGGATTGGCGCAGCGACATTTGGCTATTTTTTTCCGGCAAGCTGAGTAGGACGTGTGAATTGGAGTTAAGTTAGCAACCATTTATTAGCAACCAAGTATGCGCCAATTTCATGGACAGTTGCTTCTTTTTAAAATATAGCAACCATATAAGAGATAGCAAATATACATGGAATTGGTGAACTATGAAATATCTATAGATGTATATTAAAATATCATTTATAACTATTCTTTTAAAAAAAGTACACTATACGCACACATGATGAGAAGTGTCTAAATTTTTCAATAGATTTAGCTGTTAAAAGTTAATATTATATGCACACACACGTGTGTGTGTGTGTGTGTGTGTGTGTGTGTGTGTGTGTGTGTGTGTGTGTGTGTGTGTGTGTGTGTGTGTGTGTGTGTGTGTGTGTGTGTGTGTGTGTGTGTGTGTGTGTGTGTGTGTGCGCGCGCGCGCGCGCATGTGTATTACATTTTCTATAAATTTATTTCCTTGCACAATAACATTACATTTTATTTTTATTTATCTTTGGTATTAAAAGTATATACAAAAAGTAATGTAATTTTCAAGAAAATAACAAATATACACTTTTTAGTTTTGATCTTTGTATTTTCTACACAATGCAGCGAAAGTATTTTCAATTTTTTCAACACGCCATCGAGAGGAAATACATTGGTAAGTATTAAGAATAACATTTTTTGTTAATTTTGGAGTCTATGTTGAAAAATTACCTATTCTCGTACTCTTCTGAAACGTTGCACATTGTCTTCGTATTTGTTTCAGTTTCCTCATATATAGGTGATTATCAAAATGATACAAAAAACTTTAGATCTCTAAAGCATCTTCTATAAGTAGTCTTAGGATCATCGTCGGCATGTAACACAGCTTGGATCTACCAAGGAATAGATTCATGCAAATGTTGAGTAATATGTGGGGAAATATTTTTCATTGAGACATTTTGTATATTCTAAATGACATGATATAGTGGAAATCTATCGATTAGTTACAGAACGCTCGTAAATAAGCGCTAAAGGTTCGATTATATTGAGTTTGGGTAACTGGGTTGAGGGAGGAAGCAGATGCTTTATTTCGTCATCGGGTTAATCAAACTATGAGTGGAACAAATGCAGTTGCATGTATAGAACCAATATCAGCTTAGATTTTACTCTCTAGAATCTCCTATCTCAATATCTCTTAGAATCACTTTAATATTAGCAATATCAGCTCATAATATCAGCATTATTTCACTGCAAATTTATTTTCAATAATAACACAGATAAAAAATAGATGCAAAGGTGCACCCTATTATAAAAACAACATACAATTATATATTGGATACTTTTTTGAGATACAGTTAAATAATAAAATTTGATCATCATCAGGAACTTCAACGGTCTTGTCACATTAGGCCTAATAAAGTAATGAAGGTTTTCTACAAATATTTAACTTCTATAGTAAAATACTTGTAATACATTCTGAAGTTTATTTTATTATAAATAAACCAAATATTTTAAATAGAAACCAAGTATTTATAGAGTTATAATAAAATTTTATAGATTATGCAAAGGAGAACGAATTCATTCATATATACCATAAGAAAATGCAGTAAGTTCTGGGTATTTCTCAAAAAATTTATTTTCATTAAAAAGAAACAAATACTTAGAATAGATTTAAAGGTGTATTCCATTCTAAATCCACCAAACAGATTAAACATATGATTAATGTTTAATATTTAAGATACAAGTCAAATATTTCAAATTGATCATCATCAAAATCTTCAACTCTCTCTGAACATAAGGTCTGATAAATTATAGAAGATTTGAAGATTTTCCGAAAATAATTAATATGTATAGTAAAATAAATACATGTAATGCATTTTGAAGTTCATTTTACTATAAATAAACCAAATACTTTAAATAGTTATCATATATTTATTGAGTTACGTCCAAATTTTATAGTTTTCAATGGTCACAAATTCATTGAAATGTAGCATAAGGCAATACAGTAAGTTATGAGTACTTTACTCAAAATCTATTTTTAATAATAAAAAAATACTTATAATTGATTTTTATGGTGTATTCTTTTGTAAATACATCAATTAATTTTAATATATAAGGTATTATTTTAAAGTTACAGCCAAATAATGTAACTTGATCATCATCAGAAACTTCAACTGTTTTGTCACAGGAAGTCTGATAAATTAATGAAGGTTTTCTCCAAATATTTAATTTCATAATAAAATAAATACACGCAATACATTTTGAAATTCATTTTATTATAAATAAAGCCAATGATTTAAACAGTAACCAGATATCAATTGAGTTATGTGCACATTTTAAAGTATTTAATACAGCACAAATTGATTCCCATGCAGTATAACTAATTAAAGTAAGTACTGTGTATTTATCTAAAAATTTAATTTCAATAATAAAACAAATACTCAGAATAGATTTAAAGGTGTATTCTTTTTGAATTACAGCAAACAAATTTAATAAATTGGGATATTTTTCAAGATACGGACAAAAATTACAAGTTGATTATCATCAGAATGTTACATTATCTCTGATAAATTAATGAAGATTTTCCACAAATATTTAATTTATATAATAAGATAAATACATGTAATGCATTATGAAGTACATTTTATTATAAATAAACCCAATAATTTAAATAGTGATCACTTATTTATTGAGTTATGTCCACATTTTATAGTTTTCATAGGAGCACAAGTTCATCCAATTGTAGCATAGGTCATTTAGTAACAATAAAATTATGTTAACAAAATTTAGAAAAAATTACTAGATATAAACTGCATAAAAATATAATTTTGTGGTTTTATTATTAATGAGAATTAGCAATAATGTTCATTCAGAAAGTGCTGGGTATTTCTCTCAAAATCTATTTTCAATTATAAAACATATACTTGGAATTGATTTTATGGTATATTCTTTCCTAAATACACCAAACAATTTTAATGTTTAGGGGATTATTTTAGAGATAAAGCCAAATGTAATTTCTTCATTATCAGAATCTTCAACGCTGTTGCCACGTGAGGTTTGACAAAATTAATGAGGGTTTTCAACGAACAATTAACTTCCATAATGGAATAAATACATGTAATTCAATCTGATGTTCATTTTTATTATAAATAAACACAATTATTTTAATAGTGATCAGATATTTATTGAGTTATGTCTATACGTTTTAAAGTAATCAATAGAGCAAGTCTTCCCAGGGTGTGTCCACGGACCTTTTAGTGGTCCCGTGGCCACCTTTGAACAGCGGTTGCGGTTCCCAAATGTTGACCCTCAGGTATATAGCTGCCAACTCTACTGATTTTATCGGTAAACTCCTGCTTTTTTATCATTTCTCCCGATTTTCCGATAATGTATGAAAATTTACTAATTTTTGGCAATTTCATTCAAAAACTGAAAAATAACCGAAATTTTGCTAGAAAAGTTTATTGAGGTAATTTAGTAGCTTAAACAGTCTCAAAATAGCTTTAATATTCTCAAAATGTGAAAAAATGTTTTGAACAGCAGTTCACCGATTCATTTCTAAAACATGCTAAGTTAGCAACATAAGTAAAGAGTAAATTACCATGAGTTATTCGAATTTTAAATGCATTATGTATTTATTGACAAAGTATTTGATTATTTCCATATTATTAGAGGTATTTGTAATTGAATTAATATTATTTAGTTATGTATTTCAATGTTTTTATTTAATTTTGTAAGTTTAATATTTATAAATTACACTAACAAAAGAAAATGTTGGGGCATAAACGTTGATGTTTATTTTCTGGCTTGTATTATATTTTCTTATTTTTCATAGTTCCCGTATGTGCTTGACTGAATGGGGTCCGCCATGGAATTTTTTCTGAAAAAAGTATCCATACCAGCTAAAAAGGTTGGGAAGCCCTGCAAACGAGCACAAATTCATCCCCATGTAGCATAATTAATGACAATAAGTACTGGGTATTTCTCTGAACATTTATTTTCAATAAAAAAATAAATAATAAAAATAGATGTAATGGTATATTCTTTTGTATACCAACCAAACAATTTTAATAAATAGAGGATATTTTTGAAGATACAGCCAAATATTGCAAGTTGGTCATCATAAAAATCTTCAACTCTCTTGGCACATGAGATATGTCTTGAAGAATTTCACCAAATATTTAATTTCTATAATGAAATAAATACATGTAATATATTCTTAAGTACATTTTATAATAAATGAACCCATTGACTTAAATAGTGAACAGAAATAAATTATGTTATGTCCACATTTTAAAGTATTCAAAGAATCACAAATTCATTGCATTGTAGCATTAGACAATGCAGAAAGTACTCGATATTTCTTTCAACATTTATATTCAATATTAAAAGAGATACTTAGAATACATTTAAAAGTGTCTTCTTTTGAAAAACACCAAACAATTTTAATACATATGTCATATTTTTGAAGACACAGTCAAATTATGCAAGTTGATCATCATCAGAATCTTCAATCCTCTTGGCACATGAGTTCTGATGAATTAATGAAGATTCTCCGCAAATATTTAATTTCTGGAGTATTTTAAATACATGTAAATAATTCTGAAATAAATTTTAGTATAAATAAAAGCAATGATTTAATAAGTGACAATATTATTATTGAGTTATGTCTACATTTTAATGTAATCAAAGAAGCACAAATTCCTTCACAAGTAGCATAAGACAATACAGAAAGTACTGGGTATTTCTCACAAAATTTATTTTCAATAATAAAACAAATACATAGAATAGATTTAATGGTGTTTTCTTTCGTAAATACAGAAAACAATTTTAATATAAATGTTATATTTTTGAAAATGCAGTCAAAATATGCATGTTGATCATCATCAGAATCTTCAAATTTCTTGGCATATGAGGTATTATAAATTAATTAAGATTTTATCCAAATATTTAATTTCTATAGTAAAATGCAATACATAATTAGATAAAAAATTCTGAAGTACATTTTTCAATAAACAAACCCAAAAATTTAAATATTGACAAGGCATTTTTTGAGTTATTTCCTTGTTTCAGAGTAATCAAAGGAGCAGACATTCATTGATATGTAGCATAAGACAATGTAGTAAATATTGTGTATTTCTCTCGAAAAGTATTTTCAATAATATTACAAATGCTTAGAATAGTGCCAATATAGCGTATTCGGTTGTAAATATACCAAACAATTTTAATAAATACTGGATATTTTTGAAGATGCAGCCAAATTTTCCAAAATCATCATTAGAATCTTCAACCCACTTGGCACACGAGTTCTGATATATTAATGAAGATTTCCCCCAAATATTTAGTTTCTATAATGAAATAAATACATTTAATACATTCTGAATTTCATTTTGTTATAAATGAACCCATTGATTTATATGGTGACCATGTGTTTACTGAATGATATCCACATTATTAAGTTTTCAATGGAAGTTATTTTCATTCAAATGAAGCGAAAGGCAATGCAGAAATCACTTGATATTTCTCATTAAGTTTATTTTCAATAATAAAACAAATACTCAGAATGGGTTTAAGGGTGCAATGCTTTATAAAAACACCTAACAATTTAAATATATACGGCATATTTTTAAAGACACAGCCAATAAATGTAATTTGATAAACATCAGAAACTTCAACTGTCTTGACACATGAGGACTGATAAATTATGTGAAGACTTTTTCCAAATTTTTATTTTCTAGGGTAAAATAAATACATGTAATACATTCTGAAGTACATTTTATAATAAAATAAACCCAATAATTAAATAGTGACAAGGCATTTATTGAGTTGTATCTACATTTTAAAGTATTGAAAGGAGCACAAAATATTTGATAGGTAGCATAAGACAATACAGAAAGTACTGGGTATTTTTTTGAAATCAATTTTGAATAATAAAACAAATACTTGGAATATAATTAATGGTGTCTTCTTTTGTAAATACACCAAATAATTTTTATATATAGGTCATATTTTTCAAGATACAGCCAAATTATACAAGTTGATAATCATCAGAATCTTCAACTCTCTGGGCACATGAGATCTGAAATATTTTGATGATTTTGTCCGAATATTTAACTTCCGTATTAAAATAATTACATGTAATACATTTTGAAGTACATCTAAAAATAGATAAATCCAATAATTTAAATAGTTACAAGGCATTTATTGAGTTTTGTCCACATTCATTACTTTTCATCCCCACTTCAAAATATCGCTTGAATTTATAATTTTTCAATAAAGTCACGACAAAAATTTTTTTAATGTTTCAAAATCCTTTAACTTTTCTAAAAATATATGATAAAACTGTTAATTTGTTTTATAAACTTTTCTGTTAGCTTTAATAATTGGATTTTAAAATTTAATCTTTCTGAATATATAGTGTTTGGGGTTGTTATTGTATATAATTTTGTAATGAATATTTGCAGTTCTGTTTTAAAATAGGAATTGAAAAATGTCAGTATACTTTATACAATTAATTTTTACAATAGATTTCAAACTAAACAATTATGAACTATTTTATAATATATGAACAAACCATACTGTAATTTAAAAATATACTAAAATATAACTATCACAGGAAGCAATATGAAAATTTTTCCATAATAAAATTACAGGAAATTTGCAGATTTTAAGCACATTAATTGAAAATTCGATCGACATATTTTATGGAACAATATGAATTTATTAACTAAAATCTGCAGTGTATAAACTAAATTGAGATTTTATGAATGTATGTGGATTTCAAATAACAAATTTTCCGTAATCAGAAAATGGTATCAAATCTTACAAATAACCTAATAATAGTTGAAACTACAATCACTTATATACTTATGTAGATTCACAATTCAAAAATGTTTTACAAAATTTATTGCATTGTTGTTGAAATTTGATGATACATTACTACATTGATAGGCATTCAAGAAAAACTAAAGTTAAGTAGAGTATGCATCAAATTATAAAAATCATTCTGAAAATTTTGAGAAATATTTAAATTTTAATGTTGCTTTTAATGGTATACACAGAATGTGCTTAAAGTAGCATTAATACAAAGATTAAATAAAATGTTTGCATATTTTTTTAAAAGATTAAATACCTTAGTCTTCTATGATCTATGAAAACTTCCTTTACAACTCCGTTAACCTTATTTTTGGGATAGAAATGACGTCAATAAATTTCTGCACCCGGGTTTGAATTGTACCCACGAACCACATTCTACATCTAACCAGAGACCAAATCTCTATCTTGAGACAGTAGCACAGGTGGTTTTAACAATGATTGACATATGCTTCATGTCTATATTTTAATAAAATAGCTTAATAAATTTTTTAAAAAAATGAGAGTAAAAGGAATAAATTAGCGTCAATTTCTTCCAAATAAAATAATTATTTTTAATTAATAAATATAAACTGTTCCTATAAATCATATTTAACAAATATGAAAAAATTCTAAAATTTTGCTTTATATATTTTCCTTGAATTAATTTTTTACTGATTGTTGTGATCTTAGATAAAATTCTACAGTTCAAATGTGACACCTTATAAATTCTATAATCAGATACAATGTCTAATCGTCAACTATTTAATGGTATAAGGTGCTTAGCGCAGAAACCAAATCAATAAATACAAAATTGTCTTTTTTTAACTATATAATTCTAATATTGCTTTAATGTAATTAATTAAAGTACTATCAAAGAGCTTTTAATAAAAAAGTGTAAATGTTGGATTTTAATCCATATTACTTTAATCGCGTAACTATAAGTATAATTAAATCAAAAATTATTATGTGAATATAATTTGAGATTTACCACTTTGTAAATAATAATGAAATCGCTTTTAATCAATTACTACTTTAAAATATCACGGTGGTTAAATCTCAGATTTACGTATTATCTATCTAAGTGAATTATGTTTTGTGTGAGTTTCACATTTACAAAACTCGAGATTTAGATGTGAAAGGTGGAATGGATATTTTTGATATGTTATTATTTTGAGTTGTTAAAATATTTTCAAGTATGTCATTTTATTCCTCTGGAATATTTTTAAGATACTCACTAAGAAAAAAATGAATAATTTTATGAACTCCTTTAACTTTAAAAAATGATGTTCTATCACTGAAGATACGCATTTCTTTGCAAATTAACTTTGTCAGTTCATCTAGTAATCTATAACATGGTTCAAATATTTTCTTCTAAATAGCATGTAACAGAAATGGAAATGTATCCCCCAGATTTAACACAGAAATTATCGGATTTCATTGTACCTCATTATTATCTTTTTTTAATTATGTTTCAAGTGGGAAATGGCAACAATTTTTTTTCTAAAGTTCTGTTTTTTATGCAGTAACAAATGCTTTGAAAAAACTCGGGTTTCACTTTCGCTGACTCGAATCGGAATTTTGGAGCTCTATTGCTGATTTTCCTATTCTAAGTATAATTTTTCCTTAAATTTCTATTTAATTCAATCCTGGTGTTAAAAGTGCGCCTATTATAATTCTTTCCGATTGGGTTAAGTGAGTACTATTGATTTTTTTTTATTTTAGCTCGTGGGTTTCGAGAAATATTTGTGTAAATTTCGTGTTTAATTAAATGTGTATCTATATGTACTAGTACATATGTTAAAAGGAGATTTGGGCGCTCCGGGGCTGAGTGGTCAAAGTATCACTCCGCTAATCGCTTGAGAGCGTAGGAGTGTGGGTTCGAATTCCCACCTTGGCCATGGGTGCTTTCGTCGTTATTCTTCTGTGGTTGTACATCTGTCATTGTACTAATTGTCCTATTATCGACAAAGACTTACAAGCGGATCTCAAGAATCAAGCATACAAGTTTGAATATATGTAATGTAATAAATAAATAAAATAAAAGAAGATTTATATTTAAGAATTGCTAGAAACTGGAATTAATTAAGAATAATTAAATTAAATTTTAAGCAATTTTGATGTTTTTTAGGATGTCTTAAAAGAGTAAGTTAAGAGTAAGTCCACCAGGAGAGCAAATATACAGTGGATGAGAAAAAAATTATAATGTTGGCGTAAGCATGGGGCATTAGTCTTAAGATTTAAAAAAGATTGTTTACAAGTATTGCAATTATTAATTTAGAATTCTATTGGGCGCTCCGTGGCTGAGTGGTCTAAAGCATCACCGCTAATCGCTTGAGAGCGTAGGAGTGTGGGTTCGATTCCCACCGTGGCCCTGGGTGTTTTCTTCGTTATTCTTCTGTGGTTGTACATCTGTCATTGTGCTATTTGTCCTATTATCGACGAAGACTTACAAGCGGATCTCAAGAATCAAGCATACAAGTCTGAATATATGTAATGTAATAAAATAAATAAATAGAATTCTATTAATGAAATTTTTAAAATTTTTAATCGCTTCCTTACCAATTTAAACTAATCATAAAGTGAATGTTTTGTCTAGTCTTTTTCATTTTGCTATTTCTTCTATTCTATTGTCAATGTGTTACTAATCGCTTGAGAGCATAGGAGTGTGGGTTCGATTCCCACCGTGGCCCTGGGTGTTTTTTTCGTTATTCTTCTGTGGTTGTACATCTGTCATTGTGCTATTTGTCCTATTATCGACGAAGACTTACAAGCGGATCTCAAGAATCAAGCATACAAGTCTGAATATATGTAATGTAATAAATAAATAAAATAAAATAAATGTGTTAAAGGCTTTAATCAATAGAAAACGACTTCTTAAACCAGTGCTTTGGTTTTTATATAAGAAATAATTTTGTTAACAAAACGAACTTCGACAATATTCTCAGACAATTCGATGGTGAACTTCGCCTTGTTTGCTGCGCCGACGACTTCGGATTTACGGCAGCTTCTCAATACGAAATGATGCAACGTTATCTGACGTCATGAATATATTAAACTAATACGAATTGTAATAAAGTGACTTAGTCATGATTTCATCTGAACCGATAGAAACAACAACTGGAACCAGTAGGAACAACAGCTTCTAGCAGCTAGGCTACCCATTATGGAAGTGTCTACATAATAATACACAACAATAAATCAAAGATAAATATAATCATAAATAGGATTGGATATTGTCCTAATATATTTTCATTAATAACTTTCTCCTTTTTCGTAGATTTTATCTTTTCCTACAAAAATGTATGATATTGGTGGAAGATAAATGTAAAATACCATTGTGTTTCTTTTGGTATACACTTTTGTATGGTGATGCTCATGTTTATATCGTATTTCACTTAATTTTTCTATATATTCTGCGCAATATTTTATTGCTTATTTTATTTTTGGTGGATTTATATCAATGTGAATATATTTCTCGTATGTACGCTGTATATATGAACAAAAATCAGAATCTCATTGGATAATCTCCATTAATAGTAATAGTTCTTGATTGGATTAAGAAAAACATTTATAAGTTGTACAATCAAAATTTAAATTATTTATTAAAAATTGCTGTATATCAAGAAATATAAAGAGTTTCCTTATTTTAGTTAAACTTTTTCAGTAGATTTATGATTCAAAATATTTTACATAGAATAATATGTTTTATTTTTAAATCGAAACATTAATTGCTCTATTGCATTTTGAAATATTAATGCTAATTTTGTGAATTATATAGTTGTAAAATATTTTACAAGAATTGTGTTGTTTGTGTAACTTATGAGAATTACAGAAAGTTTAGCCATTTTCTTAAAAAAGTCAGTTGGTCTGGAAATAATTCGACATTTTTAATGCATTTAATAAATATAACTATACATTTTGTATATCGCCAAGAAAAAATCTTTTTAACAGAGTTACTGTTATTGAAGGCCTCTTTCACACAAGACGAATTTTATCCGGCGATAAAAAGTCGTCCGATATTTTATCGTGACAATAATATTTTACATTGAACGACTTTTATCTCATGGGCTATAATTTAAATATTTTACATTTTAAATTATCTTCCACGATAAGTCTAACTTGAGTCTCTCTTTAGCCAAGAAGAAGGGTTGCTCATGGGAGATTCATTATCACCTAAACTAAACTAAACTCCATGGCACGACAGCCCATGTGGGCCAAGGCCTACAGTGCCCATAACTGTTTTCATGAACGAGGGCCCTGGGGTGCGAAGCATATGTCCCGATTAGGTGGTCAGCCTAACGCGAAACCCCCAGTGTTTAGTTCCCAAGCATGCTTGGTACTCAGTTAATCGACCCACTGAAGGGATGAAAGCCTGAGTCAACCTTGCCCAGCCCGAGGATCGAACCTCGGACCTGTGTCATGGGAGCGTGAAACACTGCCACTAAGCCACCGGGCTTTCATTTTCACCTATTATAGCCTATATTATTATGGATTACATCTGTAATGAAATATTATCAATATTATATTTTATTAATTATAAAATAGGTACACTTTCTCATCTTAATGCAGTATATACCAAATGTATAAATCTTAAACAAAATAAAAAATAAGACATAATGATTAGAATAAGTAAAACTAAACTATTAAATTAGATTTTACATCATAATATTGTCCACATTATTAGTACTTTGCTATTGCTTTTTTCTTTATATATAAACATTAAGTGTGTAGTAACCATTACTATATAATTTTTATAATATTTATCTTATATTGCAAAAATCGGCTGATTTATTTTTCAATTTTAGAAAATGTTAAAAATTCCTATCGCGCCTAATAGAAATTTCTAGAGTAAACACCAAGTTTACACAAAGAAATGTCCACCCCTGGGTATCTCCTATCGAAAGTGGTATCTTTGTGGCATTCCTGTCTTTATAAATTTCTTTAGATTTGTCCCATAAGACAGGTCTCGCTTCTACAAGAGAAAATAATATGTCCGTGTCTATTTCTTCATTCATTATGTCCTTAAAATAACGACACTTTTGTTTTTTAATAAATAGTAAAATATTTTACATACTTATATACTAAAAAAAAGCCCGGTGGCTTAGTGGCAGCGTTTCACGCTCCCATGACTCAGATCCGATGTTCGATCCTCGGGCTGGGCAAGGTTGACTCAGCCTTTCATCCTTTCAGTGGGTCGATTAACTGAGTACCAGGCATGCTTGGGAACTAAACACTGGGGGTCTTACGTTAAGCTGACCACCTAACTGGGACATATGCTTCGCACCCCAGGGCCCTCGGTCATGAAAATAGTTATGGGCACTGTAGGACTTGGCCCACATATGGGCTGTCGTGCCATGGAGTTTAGTTTAGTTTAGTTATACACAAAAAAAGCCGACTGATGGCTGAGTGGTTAGCGCTCCTGACTCCTAAGCTGTGGGTCCCGGGGTTTGAATCCCGGTTTGGGCATGGATGTTACTTCCTTTCTCTGTCCTCTGTGTTTCTCTGTCCTTTCTTCTGTGATGATGTATGAATGTGGCCCACCCTTTAAACGGGTTTGTGATTGTATGACGCGGGTAACTCTACTCGCCTCCGTGACTTGGTTCACAGGTGTCCGCTGGGTAACGACAAATGAGTAGCAGTCTCTGGTTTTGTTGTGGCATAGGGTTCAACCCTCAAGTGCCCACCGTTGGAAGCAAAACTAAAAAATAAAAATAAATAAAAAAAAACACACATAAAACCCTTTAACAATCTGAGACACGACAGACGATTAATTATCGTTTAGTATGGAGACGTCCATTAGAACACCTCCATCACTGCAAAGTGCAAACGACACGTTACCGTTATTTTCCAGTAATTTGAAAGGCAGCTGCAACCCGATCGTCCGATAGAAATCCGTTTCCCGTCTACTGTGAAAGAGACAAGTGTACTGTGCGATTTTTCAATAACATCTCACGATAAAATATCGGACGACTTTTTATTGTCTGATAAAATTCGTCTTATGTAAAAGAGGCCTAAGGACACAGGTTCTAATTTTCCTTTCTTGCATAATCATACAATATAGCACTCGGAGATAATCAAATAAAAAGAAAGAAATTCACACATAGTGTGTTTTTATATTGCAGTTTCAAAGTGATGAATGTTATGGGTTTTTTTTCTTTTGAATTAATTGAAATATAAATACTTACTTTCCAGACACAGAAGTTCTCATGCATGATTCAGCTAAAATATTTTCTAATCCACCCCAAAATACTTCCATTCATGTAATACATTAAACATACGTTGACAATTGCAACTTTTTAGATTAAAAATGCTAAAGTTTTCATTATCCTGAAACGAAAGAAGGAAACCTAAAGGCTTATTCCTGCATGTTTCAACACCAGTGCAAATGAAAGGAAATAATATTTCAAACCGACGAATATGATTTATGTGAAGCATAGTATAAAACTCCAAAAATTTATATTTAATTTTCAATTGGTATAAGAGTTATCATAAATTCATATTTTATTTTGACACTTTAAGAGCCAATATTTTTTTCCAACGGCGGGCACCTGAAGGTTGAACCCTATGCCACAACAAAGCCAGAAACTGTTACTCAATTGTCGTTACCCAGCGGGCACCTGTGAACCAAGTCACGGAGGCGAGAGTAGTGAGAAAAGGACAGTTCACCTGCACGCGGAGCGCGGAGCAGGCTCTTATCAGCAGTAGCGGTGACGTCATAGGTTTGTAGTCTTATACGAGGGTTTAGAGTGACGTCATGTGTTTATAATCTTACACGAGGGTCTTATCACTAAGCCGAGTGTGTGACGTCATTGAATAGTGCTGCCATCTATTGAGAAATTTTGAAACTTTTTATATTAATGCTAAGAGTGACGTCATTGAATTGTGGTGCCATCTATGGAGGAATTTTCAAACTTTTTATACTAATGCTGCCCTCTATGGGATTAATTTTGAACTGTATATTTTTATTTTTAAAAATGAACATTTCCAGCCGTGGGGACAGAACCTCGAATCTCAGCCGTGGTAGTCCGTTATCTTACCCACTGCGCTACTCGGACTTCGTAAAGGGAATGGTTTTTATGGTTTATTATCAGAGCGGATGATTAGGACTTAGAATTTTTATGTTTAAGGATTATAATGTATTTTAAAGTGTATAATAATATGAATTTATTTTTAAAGTAATAGAATTTAATTTCAAATAGAATATATTTTTCAGAATTTAAAATTTACACATATTTTATTTTAAAAGAAAATGGATCTTTAATTAAATTACAATGTTGAGAATTTTAGAATATTAATTAAATTTTATTGGAAAAGAGATTTTTACGATAAAAAGATTAATTATTTTTCGAATACTACTGACAGAATTTATTTTTTAAAAATATTAATAGAATTTAAAACAAATGTTGATTGAATTAATTTTAGTTTAGTTAATAAAAATTTGTAGAGTGAGACTCGAACCCAGGTTCTAATAAAAAAGACTTCGTGTCTTGGTGTCTAAGTAGTTTTTAAGTATTAAGTATGTTTATCTATAAAAGCGAATGATTTTATACTCACCATTCATTTGTGATAATGCCGTCCACTGTAGAGCTTACTATTATTATTTTTGCCTATATTTCTTTGTGTGCATTTGTTTCTTTGATTTATATATTCACAGAAAATAACAAAATACCCATTGACTTTACATTACATTTCAATCAAAGCGCGAATTTAACTTTACGTAGTTAATCATGAGATTTAAAATAAACATATCGAATAATAAAATTTCATGTTGCAATGGAGGAAACATATCAAGATCCAAGTCTGCCGGGAAGCTTCGGTGGATTAAATGCATTATACCGTGCTGCTCGAGGAACAATTCCGAAGAAAACAATTCAGAAATGGTTGAAAGGAGTAGACGCGTATACTCTACACAAACCAGTTCGTAGAAAATTCCAAACTAATAGAGTGATTGTATATTCTATTGATCAACAATGGCAATGTGATCTGGTAGATTTGATTAAATTAAGAGAACATAATCAAGGCTTTCGCTACATATTGACATGCATTGATATTTTATCAAAGTATGCATGGGCCATACCGTTAAAAACTAAACGTGGTGATGAAATCGTAGAAGCGTTACGAACAATATTTTTAGAGCGGCAACCGTCCTCTCTGCAATCTGATAATGGTTTTGAATTCAAGAATACTAAAGTGCAAAAATTTCTGAAAGAGAATGGAGTTCGATATTTTACTACAAATAATATGACAAAAGCATCGGTAGTCGAAAGATTCAACAGGACCTTAAAAACGAAGATGTGGAAATATTTTACAAAATATAACACATATAATTATATAAATATACTCGATAAATTGATGTTTAGCTATAACAGAACGTTTCATTCAAGTATAAAAAGATCGCCTATTGAAGTGAACTCTAATAACGAGAGTGATGTTTGGTTCACATTATACGGAGATATGGAAAATATCAAATCAAAATCTCCTAAATTTAAAGTTGGTGACACTGTAAGAATTTCAAAAAATAAATTGACGTTTGAAAAAGGTTATGAAACGAATTGGTCAGAAGAAATATTTGTGATTACAGAACACGTTAAGCGAAATCCCCCTGTTTATAGGGTGAAAGATTTGATGGATGAGCCTGTTAAGGGTACATTTTACGAACAGGAACTTCAAAAAGTGGATCCAAAAACGGTATATACAATAGAACGTATTTTGAAAAAGCGTAAGAAGAATGGGAGAGAGGAATATTTAGTAAAATATAAAGGATATCCCCCAAAGTTTAACCAGTGGATAAGAATAGATCATTTGTTGTCCCTATAAATATCGATGAATGATGCATATTAACTCATTTATCAAGATGAGTTTCTATCTAACACTTCCGAGTGACAGCTCAATGAATTTTTTTCCCGAGAATAAAATCTCTCATTTTATTACGCGTTTGCCACAAGGTATTGAATTAACAGATCATTGGGAAGTCGCCTTAGTTCAATTTATGTACCCGCACACTTGGTATAATGTAAATAAACAAAACAATTTAATGGGTTTTGATTTAGGTGACGGTATCATATTTGGAAGAAGAATACCACCTGGGTTTTACGAGACTGTACCAGATATTTTAAAAGCAATAATCACCGAAGAACATTTAAAAAAAATTTCTTTTAAATTTAATGAGGTAACCAAAAGAGTTACTATTAAATTAAGGAATAAGGCGCGCGTGATATTATATGACGGTTTGGCTCAATTGTTAGGTTTTGAACCAGGAGAAATCGCCTCTGTTGATTCTGAAAAAAAGTTTGAGAGTAAATATGTGGCGGATCCGTGTGCAAACTATAGAGTATTATTAGTTTACTCGGATATAGTAGAACCTCAGATCGTTGGTGATGTACTAGCACCTCTATTACGCATCGTGAATGTCACAGGAAATGATGGTGACATGATAAATGTACAGTATGATAGACCCCATTATTTACCGGTAAACCGAAAAATTATTGATACACTGGAAATATTTATAAGAACGCACACTGGTGAATTAACCCCATTTGAACGCGGACGATCATACGTGAAACTTCACTTCCGTCAGAGATACTTATCATAATGTATGTTCCATATCAATGTTGTCAAAAATCTTTTGAGGATTATTACGTAAATCAAACGGGAAATGGATTAAACTATTATCATGGTGCTGCATTTCAGAGAGGATATGGTTTAGGAAGTTTATTTCGATCGTTTTTTCGTGCCGCCGTACCCATGTTAAAATCAGGTGCAAAAGCTGTAGGGAAACAATTATTTCATAGTGGTGTAAACGTTTTAAATGACTTATCGAAAGGTGATGATTTAAAAGTGGCAACGAAACGTAGGTTAAAAGAAGCCGGCCGCGAATTAACTGATAAAGCTGCTCATAAAATGAAGACGATGATTGGTTCTGGAAAAAATAATAAAAAGAGAAAGCAAAGTAAAAAACGCATCAGTTCACGGAAAGCAAAGAAAGTTAAAACACACGATATATTCTCTTAAGATGTCTGCCCTCATACACAGAGACTCAGTTGCATGTGCTAAATCTGAACTGGATTTATTTGTCATTCCACCTACCCAAACGGCTATTGAAACTGGACATTTCATCGAATATCATCCACTGTCGAATATTCGCGATGGCGCACCTTTAGAATTTAATATTTCTGGAAATGGACAAGATTATATAGATTTAGCTTCTTCCCACCTGTACGTAAAAGTGAAAATAGTGAAGAATGATGGATCACCCTTACCGGAAAATGAACCTGTGGGACCCATCAATTTATTTCTCCATTCTCTCTTTTCACAAATTGATATCAGTTTAAATGAAAGAATGATATCATCGTCTAGTAATACTTACCCGTTCAGAGCTTATATAAAAACACTTCTAAATTATGGAGAAGATGCAAAGAAAAGTTTACTCTCATGTGAAGGATTTTACAAGGACACAAATTTGAAAGTTGTTAATCCTCTGTTGGAATCTGGAGGAAATGACGGATTGAAGAAAAGATATGAAATGTGTTCTAAAAGTAAAACAATAGATTTAATAGGACGGTTACACTGTGACATTTTTGAACAAAGTAGACTTTTGTTGAATATGGTAGATTTAAAAATTAAAATGATTCGTTCCAAATCTAATTTTTGTTTAGTATCTTCTAAAACAGACAGCGAGTATAAAATAGTGTTGGACCATGCATCATTTTTTGTACGTAAAGTAAAAGTGAGTCCGGGAGTACTCTTGGGACACACCAAAGCCTTAGAAAAATCAACTGCGAAATATCCTATTAATAGAGTGTTGTGTAAAACATATTCTATTTCTAAGGGAAGTTGGTCATTCATGCAAGATAATGTATTTCTTGGAATGTTACCGAAACGTATAATTATTACTTGTATCAATAATGGAGCTGTCAATGGGGATTATGCACTAAATCCCTTCTTTTTTCATCATTATAATTTAAATTTTTTAAGTATATATGTAGATGGGCAGCCTGTGCCAAGTAAACCTTTGGAATTGAATTTTAAGGAACAGAGCTATATAAGAGCCTATCATCGATTATTTTCATATTTCAACCACGATAAAGGAATTTACTTGACGAGAGAAGATTTTGCAGAAGGCCACACCCTCTATGCATTTGATTTAACACCTGATTTATGCGATGGTTCTCATTTAAACTTACAACATCAAGGAAACTTACGGTTAGAGATAAAGTTTTCCGAAGCTTTAACAGAAACTATCTCCGTATTGATTTATGCTGAATTTGAAAATGTTATTGAAATAACAAAAACACGTCAAGTGTTATGTGATTTTCCTAATTGAATAACATGAACACTAAACAACTTATGAATGCGTTATCACGTGATAAATTTACGAAAAAAATATTCATTGGTGTTTTTCCAAGTAATTTAATACCTAAAAAAATTACAAAGTATCCTGTTTGCTTAGTGGTGAATGTTGATGCATCTAACAAACCTGGAAGTCACTGGGTGGCATTCTACTCCCCTTGTTCAGAAGAAATTGAATTTTTTGACTCTTATGGAAATTCTCCAGATTTTTATAATGGAAATATTTCAAGTTTTGTATCGAGATATCAGCATGTTAATTTCAATTCTATGATTCTACAAAGTAATGTAACAGCTGTTTGTGGACAGTATACTATAATGTACCTTTATTTTAAAGCTAGAGGGAAATCCCTCATGAAAATGTTATCTTATTTTGTAAACAAACATATTTGTAATGACAAACGAGTTTATAATTTTGTATCTAAACGATTTCATGTAAAAGCACCTTTTTATCAATAAAAATATATTTAAACTATATACAATTTGTGTCTGTCTTCATTTCTCATGGAGTTTCCAAAGTTACAACACCCTTTTACGATGGTTCTTAGTGGACCCACAGGATGTGGAAAGAGTTATTTTGTTCGTGATTTATTAAAATATAAACAAGAAATGTTTTCTATTGTGCCTGATAAAATAGTCTGGTTTTACGGGATACATCAACCGCTATATGATAATATACCAGATACAATATTTGTGGAAGGTTTACCAAATAATCATCATGAATATTTAGGAGAAAACACATTATTTATAATTGACGATTTGATGAGTGAATGTGGGAGTGATAAGAGATTAACACATCTTTTTACTCGTGGCAGTCATCACTTGAATTTGAGTATAATTTTTATCACCCAAAACTTTTTTCACAAAGGAAAAGAAATGCGTGAAGTAACTCTCAATGCACATTATTTATTATTATGCAAAAATCGACGTGATGTTAGTCAAATCACACATCTAGGACGACAAATATTTCCTAGGCATGTTAAATTTTTTCATGAAGTGTATGAAGACGCGACTAAAAAACCCTTTTCTTATTTATTTATTGACCTACGTAGTGATACTCCTGAAGAAATGCGATTACGTACTCAGATTTTACCCAATCAGATCCAATATATTTACCAAATAAAACATAGATGATGCCTTAAAATACTTTAGTCTGCATTATGACGTTAAGTCGAGAACAACTAAAACAATTAAAACTCTTAAATATTTGTCCGAAAAAACTACGCAGGAATTTGTTAAAGAAATTACCTATTTCTTGTATTAAAGCCATATGCGAATGCACTTTGAATGTTTTACAAGGAAACATTCCCTTATCAGATCAAGAAAAGAAGCAACTAAGAAGATATAAAACTACTCTTCGAAAAGTGAGCGATAAGAAGTCTTCTTTATTTACAAAGAAAAAGTTAGTCATTCAAAAGGGTGGATTTCTAAACATATTGATACCAGCAGCACTGAGTGTTTTAACATCAATAATCAATGGAGTTTAAGAAATTCGCCTTAATTCCAGAAGAAACGTTATCTAGACACGTCCCAAGTAATCAACACATGTCTCAATTTGATAAAGAAATGGAAACTATATTAAAAAGTTCGTTAACTGATTATGAAAAAATTAAAAAATATAACGAATTATTACAGAAGAAAATGAATATGCAAAATTATAACTTACCTTACAAAGAAAAAATCGAAGAAGAAGAAATAAAAAGTCCTCAAAAGTCTAAGGAAGAAAATATTTATTACACAGACACAATATTAAATTCAGTTCCAAGTTCTCTCAAGAAACAAGCTCAAAACTTGTTGCGGTTATTACAAGGGGATTCTTCAGAAATACGCTGGAATCAAAATGGTGAAATGATTTACAAGGGACATATTTATACTAACTCTAATTTAGCAGATTTGTTTAATTTAATATTTACAAACCGAAAACCAAATAATGTTGTTGGATTGTATGAATTTTTAAATGGATTATCTGAATTAAATATTCCCAAACATTATATTAAAAACAGACATTTGTTATCATCACCTGCGAGAAACGAAGTTGTAAAACAGGAAATTGTTAAAAAGAGTGTCTCTACTAGAAAAAAATCTCCATATGTAAAATCATGGTTATCTTGGAAATAAATAATATATTTTAATTTAAATTGTTCTTATTCTAAAAATAATTTTGAAATAATATTACTATTATGTAATAAAAAATATTACAATGAACTATTACGAAATAAATTTATTATTTAGAAACAATTGGCATAAAATAATTGACAAACACATGAATATAAAATAATAATATTTATTAATATTTACATTTATAGTTTCTAAAAAGTCATTTGTAACATATCTGCAATTTTGCCTTTCACATAAGTTAATGACCAATCATGAAAAGTAGAATCATTTAAATTACAAATACAATAATTTGTACAAAATTCATTTAAAACATTAAATGGATTAACAATTAATAAAATATTTTCTCCTAAAGTTAAATATTTATTATAATCATCGTAATTTAAACAATCATGCTGCCTCTGTGAAGGGTGATCTATTTTACATCCATAGCATTTAAATTTCTCATTCACTACAGAACGAGTTTCTAATAATATGCACTTTAACACACTTTCTATAATGTCCTTATTGGGACAATCATTCACTCCTTTACATTTTAAATTAATTTTCGATTTTTCATTTGTTAACATAGTTGGAAGAATTTCACAAAATTGAGTAGTTTGTATACACTCATTTATTTCATAAATGAAATCTGTTAATTTGTAAATATCACATTGATGTAAAAAAATTTTACTTTCCTCGACATTAAATTTATTTTTATTAATTTTTAATAATTTTAAAATGCATTTTTCATCTATATTCATCACTAACAGTTCATTATTAGCCACAAAACTGGTATCTTCATATTTTAAATAAAAATCAGTAAATTTTTCACAAAATTCATACCAAGTTCTTAAACTCATAGATAGTCCATTTTTTGTGGGTAAAAGCATATCGGCATTCTCCATAAATTCACGAAATTGAATTTTCAAATTATTTTCATAACAGTTTAGAGTGATAAACATACCGAATCCCAAATTCCACCGACGAATTTCTTTGAAAGAGGGTTTTTTCTTTTCAATTAACGAAGAGTCCACTATGTATTTTTCTAACCAATCTCCGCTAGGTAATTCATCACAAGATTGCTGTGTGAAAAATAAATATTTTCAGCATTTTGAACACAATAAATTTAATACACAATTACATTCTATAAGATTAATACTTACATTAATTTCTCCCAAATTGTGAGACTCTTCAGTTCGCAATCGCTTAGACGGTGGCATGCAATTATTAGTAGTCTCTTCCTAAATAAAATTAAATTCATTTTGAATACTTTGATACAAAAAATTAAATAAAATATAATAATAATATTCTATAAGATTAATACTTACATTATGTGTTTCCTTATTAGACTCCATTGTTCGTAGTTTTCTAAAAGTTAAGCTGATTCTAGGACTCGTAATTTCAGGTTGTGGTGCTATTTTATGACTATACATCTGATTCGTAGGAGGGTACATCACATAGAGATCCCCATGCGAACTTGAAATACTTCTTTCTAATTTACCTTTTTGGTAAAACTCCACGTTTCTTTCTGCTCCGAAACTCACGCAACAAATTGGTGTAGACGAATCCAACTCTTTCTCGTTGTCCTTATGCAGACCAATCGCTGACGAACCATCAGGATACAAATTAATTAAGCAGTAATTGAAACTGACTCCAATTTCAGCTTCAATATCTTTTTTGATTTCTAACATTAATGGCGTCCAAGGCTCAGCAGATAGAGTCATTCCAGAAAAAGAATAATTGACTCCTTCGTCCCCGTAAGCTAAACATTTACGTTTCGGAATGCAAATTCGATTATTTATTTTTAATTTCAAATCATAATAATTTAAATTCATTAAAGATTTTAAAATAATATCAGATTTTTCAGTGGGGTAAAATCCCTTCTTTAATATAACATTTAAATTCGACATAGTTGAGGCTTTGGGAGATACAGTGAAAATGAATCAAATGTGATTAACGCTTTCAACCCCTTGCTCTTATCAGAACCACGTTATCATTATCTATGAAATGCGCATGACGAGTGAAATCTGTTCTTGGAAATAAGATATCAGTTATTTACATAGAAGCTGATCGAAGCTGATAGAACATGGTAGAATGTTTTAACCCCTCACTCTTATCAATAATTAATCATAGGGGGGCGTTATCTACTAAAAGATTGTGTCTTCTGTATCATGACGTGTCTCATGTGAAATACGCTTACTTCCAGAAACTGATAGAACATTCTAGAATGTTCTGTCAGTTTCCGAAAGACATTTGATAGAAGCCAATAGAAGGAGAGTGATTGGATGATGGTATGTTATCAGTTCTGGAACATTCTTCGCTGGATATAAAAAGGGGTGAAACTTTATCAACTTTTCATACTTACTCTCATCTGCTTAAGTGAAAGTACGCTTTTAGTTTAGTACGTCTTCAATCGACTATAGAATCTTAGAATCAGAATTCAACTATGGAATCTTCTCAGAATCAGAATTCACCTATGGAATCTTCTCAAGTAAGTAAATTTTTTCTTAGCCTGAATTAATATTTAAATGATTACATTTATTGTTATTTATGTTTAGTGTTTCTCTATTCTAGATCAAAGTTTTTAATATAATTTGTATAGTGTAAAGATATTTTAACTGTGTATATAAATTATCTATTTTTTGCAATCTACTTATTTTAATATAGTGTTTTCAATTTCTTTCATATCATGCGTAAATATAAAATTTTAACTGTTTTAATTTCAATCTACGTGTTTAAGACTATTTCATATTAATTTTATTTAATAGAGTATGTAAATTTAAATGTTTAATTGTTTTAATGGTTTATGAGTTTAACGATGTTGAATATTAACTTATTTTATACAGTCTGTTAATATAAATGTTTAAAGGTTTCAATCAAAGTAATTTTATATAAAGTGTTTTTTAATTTATTTTACATAGTATGTAACTATTTCAATTGATTATGTATTGCATTTAATTTCTTTAAAAATACAATTTAAATGTTTTGAAGTTAATTAGCATATATTTCAATCGTCTGTAAATACTTAATAGTTTAAGCGTTTAACGTTATTTCATATTAATTTATTCTGTGTCTAAATATAAAATTTTAACTGTTTTAATTTCAATCTACGTGTTTAAGACTATTTCATATTAAATTATTTAATAGAGTATGTAAATATAAATGTTTAAATGGTTTACGAGTTTAACGTGTTATTAAATTATTTTACATAGTCTGTAAATATAAATGTTTAACGGTTTCAATTAAACCATTTTTATAAAGTGTTTTTTAATTTATTTTACATAGTATGTATTAACATAGATATATTTTAAATGTTTTGACTTATAAAAAGATCTTATGTTATTTGATGATTAGTCCAATATAATGGAATAATTTAAAATAAATGTTAGAAAGCTTTGGTGAATATAATATTTCAGTTTAGGTTTACATTTAGTTTATTCTTGTTGAAATTAAAATAATTATTTACAGTAACAAGTTTGTATAACTTACCTCTTTAAAAAATATTATTATAACTTACCTCTTTAAATAAAAAAGTATAAATTCTAATAGAATTTAATTATATAGTACATTCATCGGCTTACTTAAATGATAAGATAGCTATTGCATTTTATGATAAGAATTGTTACACACCAATCACGTGATGACGCATGTATAACGAATCACATTGATTAGAGTTATCACAAAGCTAGAGTCACGTGATATATTTATCTCGCGATTTCAGTATAATATCGCATACCTTTGTTTTAAAGTGAATGTATTTGACCGGAAAACAACTCTTTTTAATTTGATTAGATCATTATACTAACATTTTTATTTTCCGTAGTTTATTGACTTTGGCATTCCTCATGAGGAATTGAGAGAAATTCTCAACGCCGCAGAATTACAAGATGAATGGAATAACTCAAACCCTGTTTGGGATGTCGAACCTACTACATCATCTAGTGGCGTATCGTCAACCATCAAACAATCAAAGGCTGAATCATCAATTTCAAACTCATCTGCTCATGTGAGTACTTGCATGTTTCATGATATTATTTTGTAATCAGAGTTATATATAAAATTTATACCAAGTCCCCTTTTTTGATAAGTTTTAAAGTTTATACGTACAGTAATAGAATTTCCTCTACAATTTAAATTATCTAACATTAGTATGATTCAAAGTTTACTAAAGTTTGAAAAAAAATTAACTTGAATTTATATTTGAAAATTATCAAAACACAATTGTTTGTAAAATATAATTAGTTAGTTATATACTCTACAAAATTTTAATAAAAAAATCTATTAAAATATTAAATGTTTATAAAATAATAAAAGAGAAATAAAAATTCTAAAACGAGTTATTTCGGTTTTTAGGTTTGCGATCAGTGTGGAAAAAGTTTTACCTTGAAACGTAATTTAAATCGACATTTGAAGATTCACAGTGATATAAAAAATTTTATATGCAACATATGTGAGAAAAAGTTTATACATAACAGTGATTTAAAAAGACATGTGTTAACTCACCAACGCAATAAAATGCATGAATGTAATCACTGTGAATTAAAATTTAATTCAAGGTTACAATTAACTGCACATGTTCGCACAACACATCATGTAAAACGTAAGTCCACGGCCGTACCTACCCACCCTAAGCGTCTTCGAGTTCAACAAAGAACCCTCAACACTTTTGCCATCTTCACGTTCGAACCTCTCGAAGAAAACGAATCTGATTTTATTCCATTCTTCGGTGAGATGAGACCCAAGATTCGTAGTAAGTTGTTGGAGGAACTTGAAGAATTATCATCCATTAAATGGTACGGGGTGGTGAAAGTTTTAATGAGCAGAATGTCTGAAGATGGAGAGTTAGAATTTGCCTCTCCCTTCTTCCGTTCCAAATGTGCTATTGAACTCACAACTGATACAATAGACAGGCACATTGAAGAAGGTGAAACGAAAATTCTCTCCTCTTTAGACGAGTTTACACAGAGAGGGTCTGGTTGGGTATTGGAGAAAATTTTGTTCTTTAGCATAAATTCAGCAAAATATCATCCATTAGCCGCAAGTAGCTACATACCTCTCCCAAAGAAAATAGCCCTCAAAAGGGCTGTTTTAAATATTCAGAATAATGACCACAAATGTCTTCTCTGGTGTATATTGGCTTTTCGATTCAATATTCATTGGAGGGATAATCCTGAACGTGTCGGTCATTATTCAAATTTTGAAACCGATGTTAATTTGGGAGGGGTTGAATGTCCTGTTCCTGTAGGCAAAATTCCAGTCATCGAAAGATTGAACAATCTTCGTATCAATGTCTTTGGATATGATGAGGAAGTTTTTCCTCTGTATATTTCTGACAGGGAAGATGAAGATTGTTGCAATTTATTGCTCATTTCCAATGAACAGACCACCCACTACTGCCTCATAAGGAACTTTTCAAGACTAATGAGTGATCGTACCAAGCATGATGGAGTACGACATTATTGCTACAGATGTCTCCACCGTTTTGCTGAAGAACATTCATTAAAAGAACATGCTATTCACTGTCGACAGCATAGTCCTCAAAACATTAAAATGCCAAATCCCGACGATAACAATTTAGAATTTTCTAATTATCATTTCCAACATCCCGTACCATACATAATTTATGCAGATTTCGAAACAATCATAGAAAAAATATCTACATGCACACCCAACACCACAACATCTTACACAAACAATATTGCTCACCATAAACCATGTGGTTATGCCTATATCATCATAGGACCAGATGGTAATACATTAAAACCTATCACAGTATATAGAGGACCCAATGCTGTTGACAGTTTCATTGAAAATATATTACGTGAGAAAGAGGAGTTGGCCAATAAATTAATTACAATAGCCCCTTTAAAAATGACACCAGAACACGAACACTCATTTAGAAACGCCACTAATTGTAACATCTGTAACAAACCACTTGGAACTGATCGCGTTAGGGACCATGACCATCAGAATTTTTCAACACCTAATTATAGACAAGCATTACATACCACATGCAATTTAAAATTTAAACTAAGTAAAAAAATTCCAGTAGTATTCCATAATTTAAAACACTATGATGGTCATTTAATTATGCAGGGTTTGGGGAAAGTCAAAGATCATACTTTGAGTGTAATCCCCCATAATTTAGAAAAGTATATTTCATTTAGCTTAAGTAAAACATATGGTAAAATACAAGTATCATTAAATTTCATAGATAGTTTTCAATTCATGAATTCTTCCCTTGAAAAATTAGTCTCTAATCTAAAACCCCATCAATTCAAAATTTTAAATCAAAATTTCAATAATTCTAACGTTCATTTATTATTAAAGAAAGGAGTATATCCCTATGAATATATGTCTGATTTTTCCAAATTTAATGAGGAAATGCTTCCTCCTATAGAAGAGTTTTATAGCTCTTTAACAGAAGAAAGTATTTCCTCTGATGATTATAACCATGCTCAAAACGTTTGGCAAACTTTTAACATTAAAAATTTAGGTGAATACCATGACTTGTACGTTAAATCTGATGTGTTGCAGTTGGCTGATGTGTTTCAAAATTTTCGGTCACTTTGCATGCAATACTATGGTCTAGACTGTGCACATTTAGTAACTGTTCCCGGTTTAGCATGGCAAGCATCGCTAAAAATGACCAAAGAAACACTCGAACTATTCACGGATATAGACATGCATTTGTTTATAGAACGTGGAATTCGTGGGGGTGTTTCTATGATAACACATCGGTATTCTGCAGCAAACAACAAGTACATGCAAAATTATCGCGAAGATGATGTGTCTAAATATATAATGTATTTAGATGCAAATAACTTGTACGGTTGGGCTATGTCTCAACCACTACCTTTTGGAAAATTCGAATGGATTTCACCATCTGATCAACTTTTGGATCATATTCTAAATTTATCAGATAATAGTTCAGAGGGATATATTCTGGAGGTAGATTTAGATTATCCTCAAACCCTGCATGATTTACATAATGATTACCCATTAGCACCAGAAAAAATCAAAGTTACAGCTGAAGATCTATCTCCTTTCGCATCCTCCTTGTTAAATGGTAATAAATTCATACCAACTACTAAATTAATTCCAAATTTAAGAAATAAAAGTAATTATATAATATATCATCGTAATTTAAAACTTTATTTATCATTAGGCTTAAAATTAACTAAAGTACATAAAATTTTAAAATTCAATCAAAAACCTTGGCTTAAATCATACATCGACTTTAATACGGAACAACGAAAAAACGCGTCCTCATCGTTTGAAAAGGATTTTTTCAAACTGATGAATAATAGTGTATATGGAAAAACAATGGAGAATGTTAGAAAGCACATAGATGTTCAGCTAGTAAACACCGAACACAAAGCAAAAAAATTAGTAGCCGCTCCCTCTTTCAAACAATTTAAAATTTTTGATAATGATCTCGTAGGTATAGAACGATTGAGAAACACAGTGATTCTCAATCGTCCAATTTACATTGGGTTTGTTATCTTAGAGTTAAGTAAACTTCTGATGTATGAATTCCACTACAACATCATCAAGAGACAATATGGAAGTAATGCATCATTGCTTTTCACGGATACAGACTCTCTTACCTACGAGATTAAATCAGAAGATGCATATGTTGATATGAAGAAAAATATCAACATTTACGATACCTCCGATTACCCTCCAGATCACCCTCTCTTCAGCATTCAAAACAAAAAGAAAATTGGATGCTTCAAGGATGAATTGAATGGGAAGCCTATCTTCGAATTTATAGGATTACGGTCTAAGATGTACACTATACTATCTTCGGAAGGTGAGAAAAAAACATCTAAGGGAGTGAACAGAAATGTTGTTAGAAAACAACTCAAACATCATAATTACAAACGATGTCTATTTCAAAGAGAAATAAAAAGAATGGAACAAAAACGAATACAAAGCACAAACCATCAACTTTACACAACATCTATCAACAAAATCTCCCTCTCTCCTTTTGATGATAAAAGGTATCTCTTAGACGACGGTATATCCTCTTACTCTTATGGTCATCATAAGATCCCAAACAACATTCCATAATTCCTTGAAGATGATGCCGAATCCAATACCATAATTCCTTGTATATATTCATAAATCATTAGTTGTACATATTCATTTAAAAAAGCTTGGAAAATAGGCCTACTGGGGAATCTCGCCAAGCATAAAATAAAAGGAGATAACGCGCCAAATATGCTGTACGCCTTGCGTGGTGTGGAAATCAGCATTATTTTAACTAATATAAAAACTTTACAGATGTGACCATAAAGGTAAGTAAATAGAATTCAGTCATTTATTCTAAGTTCAAATCATTTACAAAATGTCTAGAATTTTATTTTAAAATAAGTGATCAACTTCAAAGCAATTAACATTTGTTTTAAATTCCATTAATATTTTTAAATAATAAATTCTGTCAGTAGTATTCGAAAAATAATTTACCTTCATATCGTAAAAATAAATTCTATCTCTTTTCCAATAAAATTTAATTAATATTCTAAAATTCTCAACATTGTAATTTAATTAAAGATCCATTTTCTTTTAAAATAAAATATGTGTAAATTTTAAATTCTGAAAAATATATTCTATTTGAAATTAAATTCTATTACTTTAAAAATAAATTCATATTATTATACACTTTAAAATACATTATAATCCTTAAACATAAAAATTCTAAGTCCTAATCATCCGCTCTGATAATAAACCATAAAAACCATTCCCTTTACGAAGTCCGAGTAGCGCAGTGGGTAAGATAACGGACTACCACGGTTGAGGTGCGAGGTTCTGTCCCCACGGCTGGAAATGTTCATTTTTAAAAATAAAAATATACAGTTCAAAATTAATCCCATAGAGGGCAGCATTAGTATAAAAAGTTTGAAAATTCCTCCATAGATGGCACCACAATTCAATGACGTCACTCTTAGCATTAATATAAAAAGTTTCAAAATTTCTCAATAGATGGCAGCACTATTCAATGACGTCACACACTCGGCTTAGTGATAAGACCCTCGTGTAAGATTATAAACACATGACGTCACTCTAAACCCTCGTATAAGACTACAAACCTATGACGTCACCGCTACTGCTGATAAGAGCCTGCTCCGCGCTCCGCGTGCAGGTGAACTGTCCTTTTCTCACTACTGGCGAGTAGCGTTGGCCGCGATACCACCACAAAACCGTTTATAGGGTGGGCCACATTCATACATCATCACGTAAGAAAGGATAGAGAAACACAGATAGATCAGAGAAAGAAAGTAACATCCATGCCGGAACCGGAATTCGAACCCAGGACCCACAGCTCAAGAGTCAGGAGCGCTAGCCACTCAGCCATAGGTCAGCGATGGCCAATATTATATTGCCTATTTAACTATTCCATCGTGCGTTTTTTCCCCTTTGTTTAGTATGAAACTAACTCTAATGTTATGTGAGGTAATTCTTTGATAGTAATGACATTAAAATAATAAATAATAATAGTATCCCCTCTTTGAATAATAATTTCATACCTTAAAGAAAGAACTATTTTGAAAAAAATACTTTCTCTAATGCTAATTGATACTTATCTTCTGTTTTAAATATATACGTAAATTGAAACCCAGAACAAAAGCAGCAAGCAGTTGTTAAAAATGTGGTTTCCTTTTTAACAGAGAAAATAGATAATTGATGCATTATATATCTATATCAATCAATCTATCTATCTATCTATCTATATATATATATATATATATATATATATATATATATATATATATATATATATATATATATATATATATATATATATATATATATATATATATATATATATAATGTACATTTATACCACCGCACTCCAGAAGATTGCAATGATGAACGTTCGTTAAAAGTTCGGCGTTATTTCATTCAGCTATTGTTGAGTGTGCCTTTAAATTTGAAGAATGATGTTTTCAGCAGTTCGGACACAGTTTTATCTGCAAATCAAGATGGCTAATAATGTCTTCAATCTATAAATATAGAATTTTATAAATCCGAAAAATGATTAAATTTATGAATTTAAAAAGTAGATAGTCACATGAATGTATGCATTTATATTTATCTTATTTTCTTTTTATTTTTTTCATTTTTAATAACTTTAAATTTCTTTAATCTTTGTTTCGTTCGGAGCTATAATATATCGTTAAAATTTGTAAAGGAAAAAGGAAATTACAAAACTCCTGCAACAAAAATGTAGTCAGGTTGTGAAAAAATTTGACTTGTGCTCTTTATTTTTCCATTTGAGAATAAATTTAACATAGCAATTTAGTCTTGGATTTGGATTTATCTTTGATAAGTGTTGGTAATAGAAAAATGCTTTTCTTTGCCAACTGACGCTTTGCAAAGAATTTAGCAATTTATAACCATATAATACAATTACTTTATCATAAAATTAAATATATTTTCTGTGGAAATACAGTTTTAATAACAGAATAAACAGAATAAAACGTTGTTTTATTCTTAAGAATTTCCAACATAATTGTTGCAATGACAGCTATTAAATGTAAAATATCCTTTTATTCTTAAAATATGATAAAATGCAGCAAAATATTTATATCAATACCGTGCTGTAATTTTTAATGCAGTGTTTAGCAAAAAAATGAAGAAATTTAAATTTTAAAGCAAAATGCTGAATATTTTTTATTATTGTTCATTGTGTTATTATTGTACATTATTGTAAAATATGCTATCTTGCATTATTTATTACGAAATATATTCTTTTTTTCATTTATTGTCAGATAATATTTTAACTCGGAACACGGTTCTTCTTTGTTTTCAGTTAGTATAAAAAATTATTACGCCTAAGACAACGTTTTCTCGTCCAAACATTGAATTCAAAGCTAATGACGTAATCAGCACTTTTTTACAGCTTTTCATTGGCTGCTGTGATGAATAATGCAGGAACTGCACGAATGCGCAGAAATCGTCGTCTGAAAGTTCGCTGCATTTCCACCCTGGACGCCAGACGAGTGTGCTTCTCGAGAGAGCGCTGTTTCGTCAGACTAAATTACGTAAGTTCCCCTACTTTGTAATTAGATATCTTTTGTTCTTAATCTTTCAAAGTTAATTACAAAAGTTATTGTGTATTGCTTTCTTTACTAATTGTTGTACTGTTCAATACTAATAGTTGAGTCATATTTTCTGATAATGCTGACATTTTAATTGATAACATCTACTAAAGTTCTTTTCTTAACTTTTAGAAAAGATAATCCTTTTTGTTTTAATGATAATTATTGGATAATAAAGTATGTACAGTAAATAGTTTTTAAAGATTTTTACAGTTCTCGCTCACTACATAATGGAGTATAGTTTACGTACACTTGAGCGATGTAGTTTTGTTTATTATATTTTCATTCCATTTTTTTAGTTGATATAATTCGAACATTAACCACCGTAAGAAAAGAAATAAATTATACACATAAGAATAAGTAAATGAATTATTAATTATTTTGAAACATTATCTTCAAATTCGTAGCTTATTTAATCTTTTATTATGATTAAAAATTTTATTACATTTTCGTCCTAAATAAGTTAAATGGAAATTCTGAGAATAATTTATTAAGTAGATAGTTAAAATTATGATATTAGTTCAGCATTTTAATTTTCATAATAATTTAATTAGATGTATAAAAAATCGAATTAAAAATGTTTTATTTCGATTTTTTGATGAATTAATTTACGAATAGTTCTCGAATTAAAAAATGTTTTAATTAAATATTTCAATCACACATTAAACATCTCTTTAATTAACGATATCTTTTTTTGCCCATCAAACTTATTTCATTAATAATCGGCATGGGGCTGTAAAAGAAAAATAAAGAACTTGTCATTGACACTAATTTGATATAGATGTTTGATATGGGCTGAGAAATAAATTAGCTGTCCATTAATTTTATTTTACGGTTTTTATTTATCATTAAATACTAAATCAGTTATTCATTAAATGGCTTATACAAATGCAAAATATTGAATTTCAAACGAATAAAAAATACATGAAAAATAAAATAATTTTTTCGCTGTTTGCATTTATCAATAAGGGTAATTTCTCAGTAAATGTTTCATCGTTCTTAAGTGTAATCTGCTTAAAATGTATAAAAATTAATTTTAAGTTATACTTTAAAATTTAGGGAAATTTTCATTGTACTATCTACAGTGCAACATTAGTATTATTTTTGCTTCAAACTATATATTTTAAATTATTTTGCATTTTTTTAATTAAATTTAAGTATTTCCCTGAAAATAGTAAGGTTGCTGTTAATACATATTTATAAATTAATGTTTTGAATATCTTTGAGCCTATTTTCATAAAAAAACAGCATGAAATAACTACATTTTTGTAATCGGAATTCATCTGAATGATTACAATCTCAATTATTATGGTGTTGAATTAAAAAAAAGTAAGGTTAAATTTAGGCGTGTTTAAAGCGGTCAATTTTGATCATTAAAAGTGTATGGTATATAAGAATCTGTATTGTTAGGAATTAATTATTTGGTTTGAATATCATTCTTTTTAATGTAAAAATGATTTGAAAAGTAATAAAAATGTTTTAATAATGTTTATATGTATATACATTTATTATTAATGCGAATATGTATTTATTATTTTTGTTTGCTTTAGTGTGTCACAATAAAAATTTACAATTATCTAAAACCCAAAATAGATTTATTTTTAAAATTTTATTTTATTTAAAAATTAATAGGAAATATGCGATTTTAATACAACTTCGTTGTTCTTTTATGTCATCTTCCCCAAGTGAACCTAAAAATGCACTTCTGTTACTTTTTTCATTATGCAGTAGTAATTTATTTAATTCATTGTTCCATTTTATCATAATAATGAGAAATATGAAATGAAAAGTTCAAACGTATTAACTATGTCCAAGATTCTTATTCTAAATATTTATTCTGAACAGCATGAAGTGTGTTTGAATAGTCATATATATTGCAAAAAAATGTGGGTCTTAAAGCAACGTATATATGTATGTATGCTCCTTTTCTAATCCTTAGTGTTTGAATGCAGTTTCAATTACTAATTATATCCGTTTGTTTGAATATTTTGAAGAAAAACGTCTCTTGATGTATAAGTCGAGAAGGTAACCGAATCGTTAGCGCTCTTACCTTTGGTTAAACTGATCGTGGTTTCGAATCCCACCTGGTCGTGGATATTTGTATTGGTTTAGAATCCACTTTAAATTAACACAGATTAATTAGCCATTGGGCGAGTAAAATGACCATGGAGTGACAAACTAAGCCAAATTCATGCTGCAAAAACTTACAATGAAATTTTTTGGTCTTAGATAAGTGCATTTATTTCAAATTGAAAACCAAACCTTTATAAAAAAAATAGTCATTAATGCAAAGCTTTATTTTATTTTTAAATTTTTAATTTAGAAAATTTGAAATGGTCACTGGAAGCTCCTGATTAAGATATAAATGTTTAGTGAAATGATGATTTTTATATTTTTGTGTGCAGCATTCTTCAAATAACTTGTAGTTTTTTCTTAAGATTTCAATTTTTAGAAGTTAGATGAATTAGTGAAAAATATTTTGAAGATTTTTTTTTAATAAACAATTGCCATTTTAATTTTTAATTTTATCTCACAACCACTTAAGTTAAAATAAATATTGTAATCGTCATTTTTTGTATCATTGGTGAAATATTTCCATATATGAGTTAAGAATGAATTTTTTTAAAGTACTACTGAGTAAAGATCTTTATTAAAAAACTGTATCTTTTCAATGATCTAGAAGTAGAATTTTGCCGTATTTTAGATTTTTCTGAGAAAACTCAGAAATAATTTGCATTACAATATTTTGTCTTTTATTGATAGTAACTGATGGAGTAAATATCCAGATTTTTTATGTATCTGATTTCTATTTGTATCAAAAATAAGGAGTTTTGCTTTTTTCACAAATTTTTATCGGTCTCCAAACTAATATTTTTAATATTCAGATTTGCATTACCATTTATATGTTAAGACGCTTATATTTTAGATTATTTAACACTTAACCTTTAAATTTAGAAACTTAAGAATGTATTTCAATCATGTTTGAAAATGATGTGTGTTCTTTATTCTATATAATTATTCATATATATTAAATAAGCATTTTTCTGGGTAACTATTAAATCAAACATAAGAGGAATTTATTGAGTGAAAAATCTTCTCATGTTTAGTTTTGATGCAAAATTAAAAATTAAGAAAATATTTTCCTAAGTGACTTCTGTTGTCTTTTTGTATTCGCTTACAAAATGTGTTACTTTTCAGCTTAGGAAAATAATGTAATGGGTATGAAACTTTTTGAAAGAAAAGCAAGATTGCTAATTTACAATTAGAATTTCTTTTAGAAATGGATTTTTATTTTGGAGACGTGTTTTGATCATCAATAAAGCAATTCATTTGCTCAAATGGGAATTTCATCTAACTTCCATTCAAAAATAATTTATTAATTATATATTTTATTTATTTTTGCTGCAATAAGTGGTTAATGATTTATTCAAAGATTAATTATTTTGGCAAATTTTTTTTCTGTCACGATTTTTGCAGATATTTTTCTCGTACTTAGTATCTAAGTAAAATAGAATTAATTTCTACCGTTAGCATGTCTATGGTGCTCTAGGTCTTTGTGAAAGTTGTAACTCTTTCCCTTTATCATGGGTCCAGTTCACTCACTTCGCCAGTGGTGGCCTCAAATGTGTGCAGGGTCAAAAGACTTTTCTATGCACAAAATGTGAAGTTGAAGAAGCATCGCCTGAGCATATCTGGAGCTGCTTGAATTTTGACATAGGCTTTTTCAAGAGCCCCTCATGTTCTTGCATTTCTTGGCTGCTTATGGGACTTGTGGAGTAGGTCTAGTATTTGAATTGGACCATCTGTATAATTAGTAACAACAACAATAAAATTTGTTGTCTTTTATTGATAGTAGCTGATGGAGTAAATATCCAGATCTTTTTATGCATCTACATTTCTATTTGTATTAAAAATAAGTTTTGCTTTTTTCACAAATTTTTACTGATCTCCAAACTGACATCTTTAATGTTCAGATTTGCATTACCATCTATAGGTTAAGCATCTAATATTTTGAAATTTTAGATTATTTAATTTACTTAAATTTAGAAACTTAAGAATGTATTTCAATCATGTTTGGAAATGATGTGTGTGTATGCTTTATTCTATATAATTGTTCATATATAGTAAATAAGTACTTTTTTCTAGGTAACTATTTAATAAAACATAAGAGGAATTTATTGAGAGAAAAATCGACTCGTGTTTAATTTTGATTCGAAATTAATATTTAATTTCGAATATTAATTTATATTAATATTCGAAATTAAATATTAATAATAATTTATTTATATTAATATTCGAATTAAATACCAATTATAGTAAATAATTTCCTAAGTTTTTTATGTTGACTTTTTGTACTCGCGCTAACAAAATGTGTTACTTATCAGCTTCTGAAAATAATGTAATTGGTGTAAAACATTTTGAGAGAGAAAGAAAAACACAAGATTGTTAATTTACAGTTAGAATTTCTTTTAAAACTGATTTTTTTTACACTTGTTTTGATCATCAATAAAGCAATTCATTTGCTTACATGGGAATTTTCGACTAGCTTCTATTCAAAGATAATTTATTATATTTTAATTATAACTTTAGCTGTAATAAGTGGTTAATAATTTATTCAAAGATCAGTTATTTTTGCATATTTTTTTCTAAATGATTTTGCTTTCATACTTGCAGATATTTTTCTCATACTTAGTATCGGATTAAAATATAATTGATTAATTTAATAAATAAGAAATTAAATATTAATAATAACGAAATTAAAAATTAAAACGTTCTTAACTTTTCTATTTTATTATTGATAAGCTAGGTTTTCTAGTTCATTTCATATAATAATATAATTTTATATTTTGAACTTTAACTTGTATCTTCAATATGTTTTACGGTGATTGGAAGTAACTGCTTTTAAATTGAAAAACTTAAGTTATATTAAGATGTGTGGAGCATGTAAAAAACAATTATGGAATATTTACTTTATTTCAATTACTTTAAACGTTTCATAAACTATCTAAATTAATAGCATTTGAACTAATAATTTTATCATTAAGATTATCTATATTTCTCATGTTCTTGATAGGAAATCAAACGCCAGAGCTCATACAACGACACTTGAGCTTCACTCCACGGGGTCCCTGATCTGGAATCAAACCCGTGAGCTCATGCAACGACACTTGAGCTTCACTCCACGGGGTCCCTGATCTGGAATCAAACCCGTGAGCTCATGCAACGACACTTGAGCTTCACTCCACGGGGTCCCTGATCTGGAATCAAACCCGTGAGCTCATGCAACGACACTTGAGCTTCACTCCACGGGGTCCCTGATCTGGAATCAAACCCGTGAGCTCATGCAACGACACTTGAGCTTCACTCCACGGGGTCCCTGATCTGGAATCAAACCCGTGAGCTCATGCAACGACACTTGAGCTTCACTCCACGGGGTCCCTGATCTGGAATCAAACCCGTGAGCTCATGCAACGACACTTGAGCTTCACTCCACGGGGTCCCTGATCTGGAATCAAACCCGTGAGCTCATGCAACGACACTTGAGCTTCACTCCACGGGGTCCCTGATCTGGAATCAAACCCGTGAGCTCATGCAACGACACTTGAGCTTCACTCCACGGGGTCCCTGATCTGGAATCAAACCCGTGAGCTCATGCAACGACACTTGAGCTTCACTCCACGGGGTCCCTGATCTTTAATCAAACCCGTGAGCTCATGCAACGACACTTGAGCTTCACTCCACGGGGTCCCTGATCTTTAATCAAACCCGTGAGCTCATGCAACGACACTTGGGCTTCACTCCACGGGGTCCCTGATCTGGAATCAAACCCGTGAGCTCATGCAACGACACTTGAGCTTCACTCCACGGGGTCCCTGATCTTGAATCAAACCCGTGAGCTCATGCAACGACACTTGAGCTTCACTCCACGGGGTCCCTGATCTGGAATCAAACCCGTGAGCTCATGCAACAACACTTGAGCTTCACTCCACGGGGTCCCTGATCAAGAATCAAACCCGTGAGCTCATGCAACGACACTTGAGCTTCACTCCACGGGGTCCCTGATCTTTAATCAAACCCGTGAGCTCATGCAACGACACTTGAGCTTCACTCCACTGGGTCCCTGATCTGGAATCAAACCCGTGAGCTCATGCAACGACACTTGAGCTTCACTCCACTGGGTCCCTGAGCTGGAATCAAACCCGTGAGCTCATGCAACGACACTTGAGCTTCACTCCACGGGGTCTCTGATCTCGAATCAAACCCGTGAGCTCATGCAACGACACTTGGGCTTCACTCCACGGGGTCCCTGATCTCGAATCAAACCCGTGAGCTCATGCAACGACACTTGAGCTTCACTCCACGGGGTCCCTGATCTGGAATCAAACCCGTGAGCTCATGCAACGACACTTGAGCTTCACTCCACGGGGTCCCTGATCTCGAATCAAACCCGTGAGCTCATGCAACGACACTTGGGCTTCACTCCACGGGGTCCCTGATCTGGAATCAAACCCGTGAGCTCATGCAACGACACTTGAGCTTCACTCCACGGGGTCCCTGATCTGGAATCAAACCCGTGAGCTCATGCAACGACACTTGAGCTTCACTCCACGGGGTCCCTGATCTTTAATCAAACCCGTGAACTCATGCAACGACACTTGAGCTTCACTCCACGGGGTCCCTGATCTGGAATCAAACCCGTGAGCTCATGCAACGACACTTGAGCTTCACTCCACGGGGTCCCTGATCTGGAATCAAACCCGTGAGCTCATGCAACGACACTTGAGCTTCACTCCACGGGGTCCCTGATCTGGAATCAAACCCGTGAGCTCATGCAACGACACTTGAGCTTCACTCCACGGGGTCCCTGATCTGGAATCAAACCCGTGAGCTCATGCAACGACACTTGAGCTTCACTCCACGGGGTCCCTGATCTGGAATCAAACCCGTGAGCTCATGCAACGACACTTGAGCTTCACTCCACGGGGTCCCTGATGTGGAATCAAACCCGTGAGCTCATGCAACGACACTTGAGCTTCACTCCACGGGGTCCCTGATTCCGAATCAAACCCGTGAGCTCATGCAACGACACTTGGGCTTCACTCCACGGGGTCCCTGATCTGGAATCAAACCCGTGAGCTCATGCAACGACACTTGAGCTTCACTCCACGGGGTCCCTGATCTCGAATCAAACCCGTGAGCTCATGCAACGATACTTGAGCTTCACTCCACGGGGTCCCTGATCTGGAATCAAACCCGTGAGCTCATGCAACGACACTTGAGCTTCACTCCACGGGGTCCCTGATCTGGAATCAAACCCGTGAGCTCATGCAACGACACTTGAGCTTCACTCCACGGGGTCCCTGATCTGGAATCAAACCCGTGAGCTCATGCAACGACACTTGGGCTTCACTCCACGGGGTCCCTGATCTGGAATCAAACCCGTGAGCTCATGCAACGACACTTGAGCTTCACTCCACGGGGTCCCTGATCTGGAATCAAACCCGTGAGCTCATGCAACGACACTTGAGCTTCACTCCACGGGGTCCCTGATCTTTAATCAAACCCGTGAACTCATGCAACGACACTTGAGCTTCACTCCACGGGGTCCCTGATCTGGAATCAAACCCGTGAGCTCATGCAACGACACTTGAGCTTCACTCCACGGGGTCCCTGATCTGGAATCAAACCCGTGAGCTCATGCAACGACACTTGAGCTTCACTCCACGGGGTCCCTGATCTGGAATCAAACCCGTGAGCTCATGCAACGACACTTGAGCTTCACTCCACGGGGTCCCTGATCTGGAATCAAACCCGTGAGCTCATGCAACGACACTTGAGCTTCACTCCACGGTGTCCCTGATCTGGAATCAAACCCATGAGCTTATGCAATGATCTTTGAGCTTCAATCCACGGGGTCCCTGATCTGGTATCAAACCCGTGAGCTCATGCAATGACCCTTGAGCTTCACAACACGGGGTCCCTGATGTGAAATCAAACCCGTGATCTTATGTAAAGATATAGCTTAACTTCACTCAATAAAGTGTCTGAGTAGTTCAGACTTTTACTTTGAAAAGCTGTTAACCTTAGAAATTTTCCTTTGCATTTTGATTTACATTTTTTGTACTTGGTACTTAGCTATTTTCTTATACAATTTTAAGTATTTGTCATTCTTACTTAGAATTAAACTTTAATTAATAATTTTTAAACATCTGTTTATATTTTTATCCTAGGAATTAAATAAAATTGATTAAAATTCCAATTTAATAATTTTCTCAAGGTTGAATTTCTGTATTCAAAGAATAAATTATAATTGAACTACGTGTTTAAAATTTGTTTATTATCAGATTATTGATTAAATAAGATGGAACCCCCTCCAATCTCTGTTTCAGGATATTCTTAAAACAGCTCTGAAAATCTTAAATGTTTCCACTAAACTAAGTAAATTGAGCAATAACTACAGATTCTGTGAATCTTGATTTCATGCCGTTGTGAGAATTTTATTGTGTGGTTGAGGAACGCTGATTCCATGCTTCCAAATAATTTTTTTTTTACTTCGAAATCAATTAAGTAATGTTTGAAAAATACTGTATTTATACTTAGCAAACGTATATAAATATTCTTCCGGTTCTAAAAGATACAGAAAATCACTTAAAAAGGAAATTATCCTTAAAATTTATTTTTTAAATGCATTATAGTACATTATGTATCAGAATATTCATTAATTTATCTTTTAAAATGCTGAAAATCATTCACAAAGTTTTTATGCAAAATATACTTTTTTCTAAAAATTTAAGTTTCTAGAAACTTTGAATAATTAAAAAAATTAATATATATATTTAGAACCATTTGCATTTTCTATCTAATTCAGTTTTACTTCAATATTATTTAATAATATATTGTACAGTTTTGTATTCAATCGCAAAAATACTCTGAAAATTTTAAGTAGAATGTAATCACAAGTAAAATTTTTGCTGTAAAAATTTCTTCACTGAATTCAGAATAATGCAAATAAATGTATATACATACGATAATAATGAAAAACTCGTGAAGTTGACTGCATTGGTTTTTATACAGTAAAAAATTTGGTTCATGTATAAGTTAAAAACTTTAATCTCGACCTCAGAACTTAAAGTAAAGAGTGATTGATAATTTTCAGTTAGTTAATAAACTTCCCAATCAATGCAACAGAAATTTCGAATAAGGAATTCCGAAAAAAAGAACTGAATAATTATTTATCATTACTTTAGTTTGATTTATCAAGTGTATTATATACGAAATTTTAAATATCAATTTGATTCATTGATGCATGCTACGTGTATGTTAATTAATATGTTTATAAAATAAGATAACTGAAATATATTTATTTATTAAATAATTGATAAAAATAGACTGAACTGAATATTGTATTCATTTTTGTTAGTCAATATTTTTACTACTATCGGTCGAATTTTATTTTTAGTTATAAAATGACTTAATTGTAGCTAAGAACTGTAAAATGTTCAGAAAACAGCCTTAACTGAAATGCAAGACATTTTATTATAGTTTGTTATTGTATATCAATAAATTCATCTGCCTTGTTATCAATAAAACTTTTAATTTAATAGGGATAATTATAATATTTATTTTTGTTATTATGTGTGTGAGTGATTTCAACCGGTAGAGTTGTTGTTAAAAGTTCAACATGTCTGCTTTGACAGGGCAATTTTTGTGCGAAAAACCACTGCATCCAATAATGTTACTTCGTTTTTATTTGTTTCGGTCGCCTACTTCATTTAAAGTGTTCAACGACTCTCTAATGAAGCTTAAGTATGTATTCTCATCACCAGCACAGACATTCTGATATTGCAATTGGAAGTTTAAAATAAATATATGCAATTCACATAACTTCACAATAGTTAAACCTAATGAAGAAAATGAAATAAGTTGGTGCGATTTTGTGATAAAACAACGCGCTTTAGATAGGAAGGTTCCGGATTCGATCCCAGCTACCGTCGAACAACGGGAAAATGGTGTTTTGACACCACGTATTATAATGTCCAACTCTAATGCATTTTTATCACCGCTTAAATTGATTCCCTCCATAAGGAATTTTTGTAACTAGTAGCCAGAGAGAGCATTCACACCTGTTGCATGGGGGAAAACAAGAAAACTCAAGTATCCACCTCGACAGACTTGCATACAGAGGGTAGGAACTTAAAATCTATCTCTTGCTGTTCCATCGTAACTGGGTTCAGAACCAAGAACTTTCTCTCTAAAAAAGCACTGTCCTGCCATTTGACCACGGTGCGGCCGTATATATACTTCATTTCCCTATATCTCATCTACTTTATCGTATACCTAACTATTTAAACCTGACACCCAACTTGTCTAGTGGTCAGCTTGTCTGACTGCGGATAGGGAGGTCCTGGGTTTGAATCCCGGTTAGGGCATGGATGTACTTTCTCTATCTATCCTGTCTTTGTCGTTTCTTTGTATGAATGAGGTGTGAAGGGTTGCCTACCCTATAAACGAGTCCCTATGGCATGTGTGTACTGAGGAAGTCGGACTCCACACCAAAATAAGATTCAGTTGGAAAAGTGGAGCAGCGCACCCCATATTGCCAGGCTAGCTGGCGCACGACAACAACTATTTAAACCTACAAAAACTAGCATGTATCCCTTCATAAGGCATAATAAATAGCATGCTCCAGTGGCGTAGTGAAGGGGGGGCAAGGGGGTCTATCGTGCCCCGGGCACCACTTTGAGAGGGGCGCCAAATAGTAGTTACAAAAACATTTTTCAGAGAAAATTTTTTATTCCTTTTTAATTGAAATATCAATTTTATTCGGAGAAATATATTTTAAATTTAATAATTATTTTCTCCTGTTGAAGAGCTTGCCATAAATGAAAATGTTCCTATTTTTATATTTCCATATTAATATAAGTTAGTATAGTTTAGTTCATATTAAAAAGTGTGTTCTTTTAATCGCGTTTTCCAATTTTTCTCACAGTCTTTTACATTTTGCTCAAGAATTGTGATGCTTTATCCTTATTTTGTATAATAAATCTTGTACATATTATAATGGAAATATGTTAAATTTTTTTCTTATCAAAATTCTGAAGTATAAATTATATTGCCTAGTTTCCTTTTTATGCATTTGAGATGTTTTTAATGTTCAACTTATTTACCAAATAATATATGTTTATTTGGTAAATAAGTTTATTTGGTAAATAATAAATATGTTATATCTCTTGATTTACGAATTTAGAGAGATCCCAAAAAGGTAAGCTCATGATCTAATCTGTAACTGATTTACTTAGTGAATGCAGCAAGATTCATCATGTTCTTTAGATTTCTAATTTTTTACAAGATGTCTAAATCAAGTTGAAAAAATGAAAATTGTAACATTGATGAAGCAAATAATCTTTTCTACTCAAAATACAAGAAAACAAGATATCTAATAAATATTGCAGCGATTAGGAACACTTATGATGTTATTTATCATTTAGGAATTCAAAATAATTTTGTAGAAATTTTGATGTTCTAAAATATTATTTGGCTTGATATTCATTTTTTATAGTTATTATAAAACATTTTATTGAATCAACAATATTTTCTCTTATAAAGAAAAAATGTGAAGTTTTAATCTCATTTTGACTAAAATGAAATAAAATAAAAAAAATCACTCTCTAAAAAGGAAATTTTAAAAACTGTAATATTATTAATAAAAAATTGTCAAACTATAATTAAAATAAAATTGAAACATTTTTAAAGGTTTTTAAAATTTGCATTTTTTAATTATCAATGAAAAAGTTATAAAACCTACAAAAAATATCATTTCAAATAAAATGAATGGATATTTGCAAAATGTTTCATTTCTCAATTCATAATAATTTACTTTTAAATAATTACAATTATTATTATAAATGGATAAGTTACGCCATATTCTAATCACTGAAATTTCGAATAGACAACAATTTTATGATAATGGAATTATAGTACAAAGAATTTTGTCAGGTAAATAAACTGTATCTCAAAGTTTATTATTTTACGGAGCTCCTAAACTATAAGTTCCTTAAACTAGCATGGCTGTATTCAATAAAATCCGAGAAAAATATTATATAAGTATTTAAATATATTATTATATATACATTCGAGCGATATTGCTTAGGGCCTTAGTGAAGCTAAATCTGGATGATATAGTGAATCTGTAGAAAACTTCATTTTAAAGAATAATACTCATTATAAATAATTAATGGTGCATACTAAAAAATTCTAATGTGATTTTGATTCTAAATTTTTTCACTTGCTGGTTAAATCAACTTCACTTGAGCCCCGTCCTTATATTAACAAAGAAGGGATCCGACAAGGATGAAAAAACTAAAAATGTTAAAAAAATCAAATATCACTTAAATATATATTGATTTTTATATCTATTTCATTTACTAAAAATCATTAAATGTATCAGAAAAATGCGGAATATAAAATGTAACTGAAAGATGTTATTGAGACTTAAAACTTCTGAGAGAAATTCTTGTACATCGTCCCAGAGAAAAGAAAAACTCTGTTTTTACCTCAAGCTGTTGCAACCTCTTACACTCGTGGAAAAATTCGCGTTGAACTGTATTTCTCATTAGCTAGTTCCGAAAGTGTTTTTGTTAAGCAACAGAGTGACCCCAACAGAAGAGAATTCTTTTTTTTTTTTTTCTTTCAAAATAGCACTACAATGTTTAATAAAGAGAATTGTGCTCTTAGAATCGAAATACGATACAACGCTGGATATAGAAAAGTAATTACCTCCAAATGCTAGGAAAATTCATAATTTCCTTTTATTTTAACTGTTACCCAGTTAGAATATTATTTTGCACTCACAAATTTTCGTCTTTAGTGTTATTTCGTTAAAAACTTCGTTAGAAGTGTTGACTTTTGAGAAAATTTTATATATTTTTTCTGTCTACAACTAATTCTTTACATTTTGCTTATTTAGCAGATTTTTTAGCTATTACGAATATTTATTAACAACATGTATAGTTTTGAAATTTAAAATCAAATTGCTTATTTAAAATTATTAGAAATCAAAATATTTAAAATTTAAAGATTTTCGTAAATAATTTTTATTTCACTCTTGTAATTTTGTCCTTTTTTATTAATACGTTATGTTGAAAAATTCTTTTTTCCAAAGTTAAGAGATCAAATGTATTAAATATTTTTATATGTTCTTGGTAATCAATATTGGTAATAAAATGGTTCTTGATAATTAATCTTTAACTAACTTTATATTTCAATTTATATAATGAAAGCATGTTTAGCTTAGAAATCATTTTAAAGGAATATAATGAAATAAGGCAAAATTATTATGCTTTGTAAAAAAGCTGCAGATTAGTAATATTTTTGATATGTTGTAAAATGTGATTCGTAAAATAATCAGAGTAAAATCATAAGATAGTGTTACGGTTAAAATGATTAATCCGGCAATTATGTATAATAACAATTGAGTATACACAATCCTCTCTAAACTCGGTAGATGTGATAAAATATTGAAATGTATGGATAATCCGGTAAATATATATATGTATAATCCCCAATTCGTGATGGGAAATGTCATAAATTCCGATTACTTTATAGAAAAATGATATTTTAATTTCAAAGAATAAGTATTTTTAAGCTCTATTAAATAATTCGCCCAGAAGAGTTTGAAAAACATCATGATGACTTAGAATAAAACATCAATAATCTCTCAGTTTAAAAATTTAAATAAATGTGATTTTTTTTGTACGTGCATTTCAGTAGATATTATAAGACCGATATATTAGATAATAGTATAAGTTATATATATCTGACCTAAAAGATATTCAAAAATACAAAACGATCAAAATTACTTAAAGTAAATTAAAGTCTAGATTTTTATTTCAGTAAATGATTAATTTTTATTTAAACAAATCAGAACTTTAAACTGAATATTAATTAGTTCTTATAGATAACTTTTATATTTTGCTAATTAAAAGATCTGGAAAAAGAGAACAATTTAGATTATTAGAATTTATAAATACATTTCCATGTCAAAACCAATTAAAACCATATTCTAAAAAAGAATTTATTTATATTTGCTTAAGTTTACATATTTACATACGTTAGACTGCTATAGCACTTAGAATTACAGTTTGCCAGATTTTTATTACATTTGGACTATCAAATTTGCACTCTCTCTCTCTCTCTCTCTCTCTCTCGAAACACAAGGTTAATGTCATTGAATCTCAGAAAAATGGTTTTCTAACACAACCTTTAACTAGTTCTAAATTTCCATAAGTTTGGTTGCAACTGATACATATTTCCGAATCCAATTCTAGTTAAGATTTTTTTTTTATTTTCTAGTTAAGAGTTTGACAGGAAGATAACAGAATCAAAAGGTTAACTTCGAAAACTGAGAACTATCCCATCTTTTGCTGGAGATAAGTGAAAGGACCCTCAAATTAGATTCTGGAACTTTGAAAAATCCGAATTCAAAACTTTTCTGAGAGAAGAGGAGCTTTTTGCTTAAATTAGGATTGGATTGATTCCTCAAACAACCAAGTATTCGTCTGCCATGTGAATTCCTAATTTTTGCAAACAGTATAAGCTTTATTTATGAAAATAAGAAAAACCTATGATATTGTTATGAAACAAACTAATGACTCCAAATTTTGAAAACAAACACATTTAATTAACAAAGGAACAAAATTACAAAGGAGTCATATCTGGGTTCGCTAACATCTCTCTCACGCCTGCGTAGCGCACAAAAGTGTAAGTATCAATTCTACAAAGAAAGAAAAAAACGCAGTTTCATCAGACTGTCCCTGGCACCCACCGTCTCCCTACTCACCCTCCCCATCAGAGGCTCTTCAAATCTCAAGTGCTGACGATAAGACATTACAATATATAGAATAAAAAGCATTTTCCTGGTATTTTTAAATACATAAACAATACATAAAATTTTTAATAATATCTTTTCTTTATCTTTCTGAAATTATTTATGTTTTAAGTATATCTTCAAAATATTGAGACAGTTTAAAAATAATTAAAATTAAATTTCAAACGAAGATAAATCATTCTTCAGAATTGACGAAATCTACAAAAAGTGAAGGTCTAGTCGTAATAGAGAATTTGTGAAATATTTTAATAAATTTCTCCATGTGTGTTTAACATTACAGTCCTTAATGTCAATTTTTTCCATGGCTCCGATTATAGGAATCGAGGTAGAATTGAAAAAAACTGAAATTTTCTGTGTACGACGCCACGGTGCTTACAAAATATTTTACTTCTAAGTAAAGCTCGAAAAATGCTATAATCGGCTACATGTAAATAAAGTTATAATACAAAGACGCTTTGCAATAGAAAAATGGAACTTCTATTTGTCAATTTACAATGTTTAAGATCTATCCATATGAATGTTTAGAAATCACTAAGAACAGAAATGTTGATAAGTTTCACATGCCAAACTTTTCTTGATTAAATTGCAGACAACAGATATAGTCATTCATATTGTATTCTTAAAAACAAAAACAAATAAATTTTTAAATATTCAATATTTGATTTTCAGTATTCTGAGGTAATTTATATTGTGATATTTTTTTGGTTGTAAATATAAAAAATATCTTTTTATATCTATTTATAATATTTTAAATTAATTCTTGACTAAATTAAATAGTAAATGAATAAAATAAGAAGCGGAAAGATTAAATCAAAAAGATTCAATCACAGAATGCTGGAAATTTTCGTATATTGAACAAGTCATTGAGTCATTCACCATCATTGAGATATGATGGTGAATATATCTGCAAAATACGAAATTGTTTATTTAAAATGAACAGAAAGAAATAACAAAAGGAAATAGTTAGGAAAAAAGCCGTTTATAATAACCTTTAGCATAAAGACTATCGATTATTATTTATTAAATGTTATTATTTTTAACAATTTGTCATCTAAATCACTCGTAAAAAAACTACGTAAAAAGAAATCATTTATTCCTTTGCAGAAAAATTTAGGGCAATATATATTTTTTAAATCCGTGCCTCATAAGAAAACAGTTAAAAAAAGAGAATTCAGTAGAAATTGCTTAGTGCGATAATTAACGGATGTAAAGTTCACTGTCAAAAAGGTGACATTATTGGCGTGAAAATATATGTGCTTGGGGAGTTTCGTACAGCTATTCGCTTTCACTGGCAACCCTGATATTATTGGCAACCTTGTGAGACAGTAAGCAAAGAACCGTTGAAAACGTTCTAGAAAGATGGTGAATTTCTATTCCGTGTGAAAATGTCCTGCAAAATCAATTGGATAAAACGGTAAGCATTGTATTGAAATGAAAATTTTGTCTTAAAACTACACGATAACTCTAAAGTGCTACGATTCATTTAGAAATACTTTTTTTATTTAATGATACCGAATAGATTTGAAGCTTTTGAGAAAGGAAATATTATGTATAATATTTTCTACTCTCACATAAGCATCAAATCTATTGTAAATAATATGTTACTCGAAATCCAAATAAAAAGTTCTTAAATTGGTGTTAGTCCAAAACTTTTTATGCCGAAAGAATATGATTTAATTACTTAATATTTCATTTGTAATATTGTGAATATTATTTGATTTTTAAATATCGCATTTTTAGGGAAACTAAAAATGTACATTAATCGACAACGTAAGTAAATTTTACTTTTGAATTTTCAAAGATAAATGTTTCTATGTCATTAATATTTGTCAAATAACGAAGTCTCCTCAAAAATTATTTCCTCGTGCATATGTTGAATGTTGAGGGAAAAATAATTTGTATTAAATATATATATATTGAATATAATTAACTCTAACCTTCAATTTTGACCACGAATTCGGCCTTGAATGTTTACAGTGGTTTAAAAAGCATTTTAAACTGTTGATGCGGGTACAATTGGCCCTCGTGTATAAAAAATGAATGTTGAACGACAATCTAAGTACTTTAATTTCTAGTATAACTAACCATAGAATGTAAAAATCTGCAGCATAAATGCAAATCAGAAGTGCTATTCCCTATCAACGCTGCAGAGTTTGAACCTTTCGGAATTTGTAGTGCTCATCAGCACTTGACTGGCTGATTAACATTTAAAATTTTGTAGCATGTTATGTGCCAGCGAAATTTCTGTGGGGTAGGTACCGAGATTACTGCTGTAAGATCAGGATACTTGAAAGACATGCCTATTAAGGTATTAAAATGGATATTTATGAAATTCCAAATCACTCATTGTTGAAAAGTAATTATATAATGTACGGATTCGATACATGTGCACACACGTCTATATTTAAACATGTGTATAAAAGATAGAATCCCATTTCCCGTTCAGGCAACTATATGGTCTGTAGTTTAGTCTTCATCTTGTGGTCCGGCTGAATCTTGTATCCAATTTGAATAGTAATTTTTATATAGATATTAATTTTTTATATATGGATATTAATTTAATATTTTATATTCAGAGTCTGTATGCCCTTGTCGATTTTTTCTTCAAATGTTTGCCTTCGAGAATAAATTTTATTCGGTTACTCGTAAGCAAAATTCATCGTAAATAGCGAAATAAACTAGATCAGACTGTTCTACAGCAGCTGGATTTGAACTTTAAACCTTCTACTACGAAGAACGTTGTACTTTCTGTGAACCAAGGGGAATGAAGACTTTTGGTCAGTTTCGTTCCTGTGTTTATGCATGCTGCATACCAGTTATTATCATTATATCGTGTATTTCAATAAAAGAATCTTAAGTGTTCAATATTTTATATGAATGAAATAACAAAATAAGTATAGTTATATCATTTAATTTAAGTTTAAACTTTTTCCTATTTTGAGCTTAGACATTAAATGTGCCACTTGAAAGATAGTTGAATTTTTTTTTCCTCATTGTTTTATTTTTTGAAACAATTTTTTAAAGTCGTTAAGGCGCTTAATTATTTTATTATTAAATTACATGAATTATTCATTGTTTAAATAAGTTATTTTTCCTTAAATTTCGTGAATTTGTACGTATTAGCTTAAACTTATGTTCGAAAGGCTATTCTTAATTACAATGTTTAATAGAGCAATTTTAAAAATAATTGATATTGAAATGATTTGACTTCAAATAGATATATTAACGGATTGAAAAATTTACAATAAACACCACTTACAAGAAGATGTCGGATTTGGTTTGTACTGAGCTGGTAAGTCTGACGATTACAGCTCTAGTCTTTAGTTCAAGAGTTCATGTAATCGAATCACACTTTGGGCACGGATGGTAATAGTGTCCCGGAATGCACTTTAAACTGTAGGTCCTGGCCTAATTAGACTCCATATGCTAAAGTAACCATTGAATGGCAAAGAAATCAAATTAATTTGATTCTCCCTTTAAAATGCACCATAAGTTGAATACATTCTTACGAGTGAAAAGGTTCTCAGTTCGATCCTAGTTCCAAGTAAATAACGGGAGATGGTTGTTACTAACATTTTTCATGAGGCGATAAAGATTTCATCATACATCTCAGATTTACAAGACTTAACAATAACTAAGTTTATTGTATGTGATGTCAAAATTTTTTGCCATATTTTTTTAATTTCCAATTTAAAGAAACTGAGGAAATATTTGTTGCATTTTGCTCTGAAATATCATGAATATTTAATTTTCTTTCATTAAATGCGTAATGAGAAATACTGTTTCTATGTTTTTATTCTAAATTAATATTTTTTAGATTTCTTTTAACCTATTCTACTGAGTTTTAGAAGAAATAAGAATAATTAGATTTCTGTGACTGTGCCTTTGGGAAATTTATAAGAATAATTTAAGTTTGAATTATCTATATCAAAACTTAGGAAAATTGAGATGCAGCGCTAAAAATATTTTGGTTCGTTCCAGTTAATGATAAATTATAGAAATTTCGAGCTTAGCAAATTTAGTCTAGCAATACATGATTAAATCTTAATTTGAAACCTTAAATTTTATCATAGCGTATTGTATAAATTAAGCTATATTTGGATGTCAAACAAAACTTAGTTTTCTTTCATTTATATATAAAATGCTCATAAAATACTTTATTTCAAAAAATGATATTATGAAGTTAATACTAAGACAGTTTGCAGTAGAAAAAGAAAATTTTTGTGTAATCATTCGTCTGTTTAATTGTTGAAGTTATATTCGTATGGATGATATTTAGAATGAATCACAAAGAATATAGAGAAATATTAGGCAGTTTTATATTACAATCTTGCCGACCGATTGGCTGAGTGGTTAGCGTTCCTGACTACTGAGGTGTTGGTTCCGGGTTCGAATCCCAGTTCGGGCATGGATGTTTCTTTCCTTCTGTGTTTCTCTGTTCTTTCTTCTGTGATGTTGTATGAATGTGGCCGCCCTATAAACGGGTTTGTGGTGTTATGGCGCGGGTAACGCTACTCGCCTCCGTGACTTGGTTCACAGGTGCCCGCTGGGTAACGACAAATGAGTAGCAGTTTCTGGCCTTGTTGTGGCCTAGGGTTCAGTCACCCTTGTGTGCCCGCCATTGGATAAAAAAATACATTACAATCTTCTCTCGATTCAGCCGAGCTGGCAGCCGAATGGTTTGCGCTCTTGCCTTCGGTTCAACAGTTCGTGGGTTCGAATCCCACCTTGGGCATGGATGTTTGTAGTGGTTCGGAATCCACTTTGAACCATAGGTCCCTGTCTAATTATCCCACGTGATCAAAAAATGACCGTTGAGCGACAAACAAACTAAATAAACCAATCTCTCGATTGAGTTATAATAGTGAAAGGTGAACAATTGTAATCCCTTTGACTCATTATCATATTCTAATATAATTTAAGTATTTAATATTTTATGAGGGCATTTACAATTCATTTTGAAGAAAATAGAATTTTTGAATGTCACTTGAGTTCACTTTCCCCCCAATAAAACTGTCCATTGCATCTGAAAAATGTACAGAATGTATTCAAATACCTAAAAATTCCAAATTTCTTTCAATAATAATTTACAAATTTAATTACGAGGGTATCAAATGAATTTTACTGTGACTAACTACTTATTAGAGTAAGAGAGAACTTCTCTTAATATAATCTTGAACCTTCTATAATTTCAAATATATTTAAAAAATGTTGAATGAAATGCATAGTTTAGGATCTTTATTTTTTGACTACGGTTAAAGTTTCATCTAACGGTTTATTGAAAGCGCTAAATGTTTTTTTTAGAGCGCTTTTTTTTTTTTTGTCTAACACCTGTTTGATGCATTAAGTATTAATGTAACTCCTATTATTTGAAAAGTTCTACAATTTTCATATAATAAATGATTTGCTTTTTTTATTTAATACCTCTGAATGGGTTTGGTGCTTATGCAGACATTTTATTTTAAAGTCAAGTTATTATCTTCAACTAAATGAACGTCATATTGTTTAATGTTAGTATAAATCTGTTTTCATTTTCTGTGAATCTGTGAACATTTTCATAAAACCATTTTTGCAATATTTAAAAAGCATCTGTGTTTTATGGATTTTATACACAATTTTACATCCAAAGTACTTTTAATTATATATTTATATTATTTTTTCACGTTTAGCTTTTTCTTTTAGCTGTTTTAAATATAATTTTTGTTGTATGTTGGGAGTTTGTGTGTGTGTGTGTATATATAAATCTATAAATTTATGTTATAGATATATATATACGTATCTCGTATATTTTAAATGGATTTAAATAAGTCGATTGTGTTTTGTAAAAGAAAAGGTAGTAATAAATCATTATAAATATACTTAGTTTTGACTCAGCGCGTCGTCTATTTGCACCTTGCACCGCCATACCCAACCCAACCAACGATAAATTCGTTGCTCTGTAAAATATAATCTGAATTTTAAAAGTTCTTAAAGCACTTATTTCCTTGGCTTTTAACTTCTTATATATATATATATATATATATATATATATATATATATATATATATATATATATATATATATATATATATATATATATATATATATACACACACACACGAGGTTTGTCCGGAAAATACGTATAAAAGTTGAATAATAACTTTATTTTACTGTTTGCAGTCACCACCGGGTGGCACTACTGCTGTAACCAATCCCATCGACGCTCAGTTCGAGTCAGACCACTCTGTGTGTAAATAGGAGTGTGCGTCTGCTTGTTGAAAGTTACTCTTTTTCACCACAAGCGTCTCGAGCCAGAGCCCGGAGCCTCGGCTCCCAGAAGATTTTGGCTATGATTCAGTGACTTGGCGATGTAAAGAAAGCGATAAGTTTCTCTGGCTAGGAAGTTTATCTCATTGTTAAACATGGCGGATTTCACAGCTACGCTTTCCGTTTTCCTTTAGAAAAATGTATCGATTTAGTATTGTTATATTTTTATAAATATAACAAATTATTAGTTAATTAATTCATCGGGAATATAATTTCTTTGTATTATAAAAACAATGGATGTGTGTGTATTGCGTTTACATGATCTTTTCCTCTCTAAAGATTAAACGACTTAGTATTGTTATATTTTCGTAAAAATAAGAAAGAATTTGTTTATTAATTCCTTGTGAATATAATGTCTATGCATTATTAGAACTATTAATCGCTAAAGTGAAGAGATGGGTACGGAGGGTAAAATGCGCCAAGCACGCGATAAAGTGGTGCGATAAGTTCGTCAAACTGGTTTAACGGTTCGGATTACGTATGTATGACCTATTTTTTTTATTGGGTAACGTGATCGCGTGACATGCGCGTTTTGTATGTAACCCTTGAAACTATTTTAGAATAATATTTAATAATTGAGTTTCAATATTCGAATTTTGGAGTTTGTGTGTTGTTAACGATAATTAACTATGGATGAGAATGTTTTGAACTTACGTTTTTTTATTATTTAGAGCGTGATGGTAGTAAGAAAGTAAGTATATGAATTTTTAAGTTGTGTGTATTGCATGTTAGTGTTAGAATGTGCCGCGTACTGATATTTTTTTTTTTATGTAGGTGCCATTGCTCGGTATATTAAAATTCCAGTTTAAACAAAATGTGAAATTTGTTAACGTTCGAAATTTAGTTTTACTGCCCGGTTGGCACTGCAGTAGGTAGCGCTACACTGATGTTTTTTTAAGGTGGGCGCCATTGCTCGGTATATTTAAAATTCGAGTTTAAACAAAAAGTGAAATTTTTTAATGTTAGAAATTTAGCTTTACTGCCCGGTTGGCACTGCAGTAGGTAGCGCTACACTGATGTTTTTTTTAAGGTGGGCGCCATTGCTCGGTATATTTAAAATTCGAGTTTAAACAAAAAGTGAAATTTTTTAATGTTCGAAATTTAGCTTTACTGCCCGGTTGGCACTGCAGTAGGTAGCGCTACACTGATGTTTTTTAAGGTGGGCGCCATTGCTCGGTATATTTAAAATCAAGTGATAAAAATTTCCTTTCTATTTATTCGAATTTTAAAACTTCTACAGTATTTAATTGTAATGAAATATTCAACTTTTTAATATTTGGAATTCGAAAAAACGCGTGATTTCAAAGCTGAAGTTCGAACGCGATCGTTATTGGTTGAAATTTATCGCGCGTAGTGACGCAATTTAGGTTGGCGACAGAGCTGTAGAGCGCTTGGTGCCAAAATTTGAAATCGCGCCAATCCCGTACCCATCTGGTAACTTTTACCCTGAGAAACTTAGTGAAAAAAATTTATTTAGTTTCACCCTCAGTTTTTTACTTACGATATTTTATTCCCATTTATATTTATAATACCTTTATTAAAACACAAAAAACAGAATAAAATGTTATACTGAGTGTCTTTTTATTCATATAAATGAAATTTATAAATTTTCCCGTTTTTAAAGAATATAAATCTTTTTGTATTTCAAATAAATGAGTCGCATTCTTAAATAGAACTACAAATGTTCAATATTTACAACTTGTGATATATCTTATTTTGAATTTTTAATTTAAAAAATAGACAATGTACACACTAAATAGCAAAATATTTTTTATTCAGCGGTTTTCTATTGAAATTTATATTACATACAAAGTTTATTAAAACAAATCATGTGTGCAAAAAAATGCTTTAAACAATTTTTATTTTGAATTAACAGATATTTTAATTTTGGCTTTGGAAAAAAAACTTGAGATGCTAATTTATAATTAAAGCATGATAGTGTCAAAAACAATTTAGTCAAATTAATTTTATCATGGGAATACAGAAATAAGAAGGAAACGTGATAATGCAATTCACACTTCTTTGTTACTTTCATATTATCACATCCACCTTATCTGCGAAAAAATGTCTTCAGCACCATATAAAATACAAATAAAGTTGTTATCTATTTCTATTTTAAATATGGTGCTAAGATATAAGCAAACTATTCCGCTTTTCCTTCATATTTCGAAAAAATATTAAAACTTGCAAACATATATCAACAAATCGACAAACACGAACCTCGTTTCAAATTAGACCGGGGAATAAGAAAACATAGGGTTACTAATATTAAGTCTGAACAATAGTCACATTTTACACCGCCAAATTATTGCAACTACTCTCTTCAAGTGCGCATGCGTTAGAATTCCCATTTGGAGCCGACCTTCCGGGCCCGGTCTCGAGACGCTTGTTTTTTCACCTGCCGTCGGCATGGAGCTCTCTCTGATTGAGGAACAGAGCCAGAGAGTGAACGAAAATTTTTACGTTGAAGTTTTGACACGTCTCAGAGCTCGTGTGGCCCAAGTTCGACCGGATTTGGTAAAAGGGGGCAGGTGGATGCTTCATCACGACAGTGTGCCCGCTCCCACGTCGCTCGTTGTGCGTGACTTTTTGGCCCGAAACTCAATCACCGTGACAGACCACCCACCTTATTCACCCGATTTAGCCCCTTGTGATTTCTTCTTGTTCCCGAAATGTAAAAAGATGCTTTGGGGTTGGCACTTGGGAGATGTGGAAAACATAAGGCAGAAACGACACATTAACTGAACAGCACCACAACTGAAGACTTTCAGCAATGTTATCAACAGTGGAAATGGCGTTGGCAGAAGTGTTTATCATCCCAAGGTGAGTACTTTGAAGGAGACCATATTGTAATACCTGAAGAATTGTAAAATAAAATAATTATTCAACTTTTATACGTATTTTCCGTACAAAGATCGTATATAAAGGCATGGAAAATATTTTTTACTTTTAAATATTTTAAAGGAACGAAAAATCGACAAATGTAGACATACTTTTATGTATAATACTCAATGATAAACATACACAGTAATTGACATTATTGAATAATGAGTTTAAAAATAGTTTACACGTGTACGCGTTAATGGTTAATGCGAAAAAGGCTGAAAAAGAGATAATATCTATAATTAAAATTAACATTTTGACATTTAGTTCATGAGTTAAATTTTTATCTCAGATATGGACTTTTTTCTAAAGATAAATTCATTATTTACTTTAAGCAGTAATTTCCACTTGAATTAGTATTATTATCTAGATGAAGAGAGTGTTATATAATTCAACGTTTCCCAGTTTTCTTTCTGTAAAAACTCTCCATAGTAATTTGTATTCTTTTATGGAAACGACAAAAACTCTCAAGTGTCTGCTTCAATAGAAATATGTGAGGAAAGCAGTAGTGCAACATTTGTCTCTTGTTCTTTTACCATGGAGTGGTGGATGATGCAGAAAGCTTGGAAAATTTTAATACCACATTGTAATTTTTAAACAGCGGCAGAAGGGTGATGAACGAAAAATTTATGTTTCTATGCTTTAAAAGTATGAATATTCTGATAAATCAGACCTTCAATAAATTAGACTCTCAATTATATTCTGAAACCATAATCTGAAGAACTTCAAAATACCTTATTTTTCAACAATTGACTGTTAAGCTTATCCATTGCCTGTGCAAATGTTTGCTTCGTGTTGAATCACCGTGACAACATGATAGGATATTTGTATCACAATGATACATACTTTAAACTCAATGGAAAAAACATCATTTATTTTTAAACGGCAATAATTGAAATTTTTTGGGTTGAGATATACATGTCTCGCATCATTTCATGATTAAAAAAATACATTGCAACAGCTGTTATCTGTTAAATTCTTATTCTCTGCGTAAAGTTAAATACATAAAAAAATAAAATGAAAAGTCATGTCTCTGTTGATTAGCGGAAGATCTTCGTTTGTATTTTTTGCAGATGATTATTTTTACCCATTTGTCTGTGTGGGGAAAGTTTTAATTTTTATCCATTATATTTGACTGAAGTCCTATTTATGAATATTCTCATTTAAAACAATTGCGGCAAATGTTATGAGCTTTAAACTATTTTCAGCTGCTGAGCTATCAAGTTTTGTTGTATCGTGCTAAATTTTTCTCATACATATAGAACGCGGAATAATGAATTTAATAATTGCTTACTAAATAATCTTTCTGTATAGAATTCATTGTTACTCATTTGTGAACGCGAGTTCAATAAAATCATAAGTCCTTTTTTTCATGCAGAATATTTGATCGCAAGAATCACGAATTATATTTGCTTCTAATTAATGTTACTTCAATAAATAAATGGTCAAGAATCATAGAACATTTTTGTTAAATAATTCGAAATATTTGCTGTAATTATTGTATTAATTTTACATTTATATTTCTCTAGTGAATGTAATGAAATTGATATAATTGTTTTATTCTCTGCCAAATTCTTAAGTGTGATTCCAAAATACTAATCAAAAATGATCTTGCTCTTTATTTGCAATGGTATAAAAATTATTTTGATGAGAATGTACATAAAAATCTTAAAATTAAATAAGCTTAAATTAATGAAAATTTTTATTTTATTTATAATTTTCTGCTGGTTGCTTAGTTTTATCTCTATTTATTGAAATATCTTTTTTTTCCTTGAGAGAGAGTTAGCGTTTATATATATACTGTGTGACAAAATACTGTGTGCTTTAAATATTATTTTAATGGATCGATATCACTTCCTAAATATATTAGGTAAATAAATTTATATTGTTCTGTATATTTAAATCATTGTTTTTGTTTCAACGTAAAGTTATAAACCCTTAATTTAGGAAACTTTTTTAAGTTAGTTCAAACATTTGATTAAATTATATAGCTTTATTTGTAAGTATTTTTAATAATTTTGGAAAAGAATGTGTGTTTTTTTTAAAGTCCATTTCGGTAAAAACTGAATTTATAATATATTTTCTTTCTTTAAGATTTAAAGGATTATAAATATTTGATATTAATTCTGGCATTTTGTTAATGGATTAGCATATTTTCCAATAGATTTTAGACAAACTTAATTCCTTAAATGAGTCATTGAATGATTCGTGTGCATTTTCATTATTGCCCATTTCCTTTTAATATTCGACGATATTCAGCAAAACTACATGAATTCAGCCTTCCCTGTGTATTTATGTATTCAATGACAACTGATCGCGAATTCCAAATTGGTCCTTTGACTTTCAATTAAAGAGATCGTGTGTTCGAGTTCTGTCTCGGACGAGGATATTTGCCCTCTCAAAAATGTAAGTGCCAATCGAATAAAAAAAATAATAGTTGCTCGCCAAACAATCGAAATCTGGACTTCTGTTAAAATATTTTCAGTTTGATTACCACCCCATGCGAGAATATTTCATATACTCTTTAGGAGCAAATAAAATTAGATCTAGTGTAAAAAATTTAACTCTAAAACTAAAAAATAAAATTAACTATCTATTGAATTTTCTCTAATTTTTCCCATTATTTTTTACTTTTTATATAGGGAGATTCTGTTATGATAAAATCGTTAATGCGTTAGTAATTTAATAACTTCTATGAATTTTTGCTGTTGAGTTCTTTGAGTTAAACATCGTTTAATATACAAAGAAAAGGGTGTGCAATAAGTTTAAATAAATTAAAAATTATTCATTCTAAAATAAAGCTTTGCAGTATGTAGATGAAGATTGGCTGCATGTATATTATTAAAATGAGTGTAATTGTTAATGTGAATGGGTTGGTTTACATTTACGCAAAATTCCTTTTAGCAATACACTGACAACGTAGTTAATTTTACAGTTTTGTCATTTCCCTTGAAATTGTGTTTTCATTTACGTTTATGCAGCTGATATATCTATTAATATTAGAATGCTGATTTTCAATATTTTCTCATGCATTGTTGATTGATATCGAATTATTATTGCGATCCCATTCTAATTTATTACATTAATAATCTGTATTATATTTATTTTATAATTATTATGGTGTTCCTTAATAAAAAACGTTAAATAAATTCGAATATTTTTCTATAACTTCATTGATAACCTGTCAAAGCAACCTCATTAGTTTCCTAAATGCATTTTTCACGTCACTTATTTGTAATGTAATAAATTCGTTAATTAGTAATATTAATTCCAAAGTATTTCTATTATTTGATTGCTATAATATATTTTGTTTAAATGTTTAATACTACCATAAAACAATTCATGTATATTAATACTTTTTATTTAAATTTGAAAGTTAGCTCATTTTCATGGTATTTTGCATAATATAATCGATTATTTTTATTTTTTCGGCAGCTTTTAAGATTTTTTTGCGAAGGCCATCATTTATTTATTTAACGCTCAGCAAACTTTCAATATTTGTTATAAGAACTAATTGAATATCTCGAATCATTATTGTTCTAAATTCGTACAAAAAGAGTATTGAACATTGTTTCGTTATAATTAATTTGTTTCTTTAATCATTGCATTCATTTTTTTCTTATTTTCGAATGTCTTTTCTGTCTGCTGTCTTTTCAATTATCTTCTCAGTGTGTATTACTTTCTATGTAAATGCTATCATAAAAACAAAAGTGTGAAGCTTATACTATGAAAAATTACGAAACTGTAAGTTTTAAAAATGATAGTTGAAATATTCCGAGAAATATGAATTTCTAAGATTATTTCCCCTTTTGTTTGGAAATTATACTTTCTAACTAAAACACTCAAAATTCCTTATAAACTATATATTGCCCGAAAACATTAATTCCAATTTTTAATTAAAATTAGATGAAAAGTTTCATAACTATATATTTTTTTCTTAAAAAAATTGGTATCTAATAACCAAAAATATAACATAAATATTAATGATATCCTATGGAAATTATTCGTTAAAAGAAGTTCCTCTAAATTATTTTTCGCTGCATTTCTGAGGAATATCTGTGTATCTGTATCTAGATTATTTTCCTTAATATTCAGGTGAGTTTTTTTTTTCAGTCTAGTAGCAGATGTTTTGTGTTAATTATTTTAAAATAGTTTTAAAATTTAGTGAAATATAATAACATATTTCCGTTATTACCATTCGCCATAATGAAAATTCGTTACTAAATATGCTAAAATGTTAGATGTTGATTTTTGATCAAAGAAATGGTAAAAATTAGTTTTACGTTGTGTAGTTATCTAAGTATATATTAGCTTACATGAGATAACAAATTTTAAAAATTCAATCATTTGTTGCTAACTTTTTAATTTTCTGCATAAAAATTTTTGACAAACAAAACAATGTTATCATAACTTAAACTCTAAAAAGATATTAAATAATTCATTTATAGAAATAAAGAAAAACATATTATTCTTATTTTATTATGCATATATATATATATATATATATATATATATATATATATATATATATATATATATAAACAATCGAAAATATTATTATTAATATCATAGTACTGACTATTTTTTCTTAAAGCGAAAACAGCTTACTAATATTTACATAAAAATCCAGCATCTTGCGCGCTCTAAAACTCCAGCTTTAAAACCCGATTTCATATGAAGGGGAGAGGAATGCTTCCTCCCTCCCCTCTAAAAGAAACATCTACACTTGAGTTTTCTGTCGCGTGCTTTGTAAATTTTTTTTTTTTTTTTTTTTGTCTGGAAGCTCAAAAGCTGATGTCAGAATCAATTTAGTTTTAAAAAAAAACCTTGTGTTTCAATTAAAAATTTTCCGTTAGTTTTCAATTTTCTAAATGAAAGAGAAATGATATTTAATTTGTAGAAATATTTAAGTAAGTTTTTAAAAAATCTTTATATTTCTTAACTTATTTTAAAAATTATTTCATATTTCAAATTTGATTTTGAAATTTTATTTCATATTTTTATTTTATATCTTTGTATATTGAGTTATAAATAAAATTATTTTCTTGCCAAAATTTTGCCCAGAGTTAAAGTGGGAACGGTACTTGGAATAAAGTGAATCGTATATACTAAGATGATTTTAGCTAACATAAAATATACTTCATTTCCATTTGTGATATCAGCATCAGAAATGAGTTTAAACCGTAAATAATAGTGATTTGAACTTATTGTATTTTCACTTTAACCGTGATTCCCACCATTTTGGACTTTGTTGTCTTCAGAAACAAATAATTTTTCCTCCTTTATGAAATTTAGCTTTGCTCAATTATTACGAGAAGAAAAAATATACACTGTACTGGATCTCTAATTCTGGTCTTTGATATAAGCTCATGAATTCCAATACCATCTTTGTGTTAGAGATGTGTTTCTATGGTGGTTCAGAATACTCTATAAACTGTAGGTCTTTATTAAATTAATCCTCAAGTGAAAAAAATCGGTTGTTTAGCAACAAACATTCACGGGATTTCGCAATATGAAAATTTTAGTTTAATTTTTAATTATAGTCTTTGGAAAAAATTATCTTCCTGTATTTCGTTTTACTCCATCAGTAAGTTTAGTGAAATATATAATTCTGATTTTAATCTTTATAAAAAATTTTGTTCAAATTTTATTTTACAACTATTGATTTACTGGTATAATTATTGTAATAAATTATGAAACTTATTTATTTAAAATACTGATTATTTTTTCGCCAAGATTCACCTTTAAAATTTAATAATCTATAAATTGTTGCTTTAGAAATGAAATGCAAGTTTATACATTATTATTTTTAATTTTAGTTCCTAAGCTAATTGAATTAGACGATTTTATTACACAAAAATTTTAAATCCATATGTACTTTTAAATTACTAACGAGCTTGCCTTCTTTTCTAAGTTAAATTTTAATAATTTTCCTGCTTATGCTAATTATTTCTTACATCTTATTTAATTTAATTCAGTTTTTATTGTTTTTGACGGCATTTTTTATCGACTAGTTGTGACTGAAATAAACAAATTTCGTAAAGGGAAATTAATTTCCAGCGAAAGAGCTCATGGCTGTTAAAGTAAAATCGATGTGTCGTCCATAATAAATAAGATTTACCTTAATGACTAAAATTCATTTAATTTGCGTTTTTATCTTTGTGCATTAGGAAAAAATTTACTAATAAGTTTATTCTCTGCATATTGCTTTTTATTTCGTTATTACTTTAATTTCTTTTTACATGCACTTCAAATGTTGATAATAAAACAGAAGTATCATCTTAAGGCAATTGTATAACCTGATTGTCTCATAAGTGTGTAGCCAAGAATATTATACGTGTGTTATTTCTTTTTAATGAAACATAATATTGAAAAATATATCAACACTATTTACTGTTGCACTATATAAAGTCATTATTTTAATATATCAATATTAAAAAGATACTATTTCTTAAAAATTTTATTATATTAGAAATTTTCTCGATTAAAAAATAAACTACAATATTTCTGATATCAGCTTTGTTCTGCTGTGAAAATTATTTTATTCTATATATTTTTTTATTTGCATACATGTAATAATTTTTTAAGATGACGTAACGATAATATTTAATAAAATAAAATTCCTTACTAGAAATTTATTGCAGATTTAAAGCAAAATAGATTTAGGAGGAATATAAATAATCAAATTTAAAACAGTAAACTGTTTAGAAGCAAAATAATGGAATTTTAAATTTAAGGATGAGTTAAACTTTTTAATGCAGAAAATATTTTTAGCTCTTCTATTTTAGAAGGTGTGTGAAATGGAATGATCCTATCGAAATAGTGTATTAGTGAATCGAAATCATATTAATGCTACAATCTAAGCAATTAAATTTTTAACCTACAGAAAATAATTATTTTATTACCAAATTTATTTTTAAAATAAGCAAATTATTAATACGTTAGTTTTACAAATAATTATCTTTTAATGCGATCCATATTAGGTATAAAAGAAATTTTTAAATATAATAATCTTAACCAGAGAATTTCTTGTTGTAAAATGTGGTTATATATTTACTTAATTCTTCTTATTTGAATTAAAAATTAATTTTTCTGGTTTATCTTTGAAACATAAAATGGTATATTCCACATACGATTGATTGTGTTATTTAAATTTAAAAATATAAAAAACGCATTATATATTTCAAATAAACTTCTTTTTTAAAAAATTAAAGTTTTGAAAGCAAAGAACACACATCACATCTGAATGAAATAGTATGCTAAAGTTATACGACTACAGAAATCATTGAATGTTTAAATTTAGTTGTGTTGTTACAATCTAAATTAACGATAACAAGATATAGATGACATAAATATGATTAATTATATTAAAGGGACAAAATTGATTACAGAAATAAAATCAAGTTCAAAATGAGATATTGGCTTAGCAATAAATTAATTAGCTGTTCAAATTATGAAATAAATTATTTATTTTCTTAAAATACATATGAATTTGAGCTCGCAAAATAATCATTGTTTATTATAAAATATAATATTAATACAATATTTAAATTGCTAGCTAATCTTTTTTATAGGAATATGGTGTTCTTTATTTGAGTAAAAATAAACCATATTAAAGAAAGTTAACAAATTCAGGGCAAACTTATAGTACATTAGTTATATGATGATCTAAAAATATAATTATAAAAAAGATTCATTATTGAATATTCATTAACGTTCATAAAACTGATCAATTTAGAATTAAAGGCGTGCTCTGTATTTTTAAAATGAATAAATAAATAAAAATTAATCTTTCGATACCAAACATAACTTTTTCGCCTTAAGTAAATTTGTGATAATCTAAAACATTAATGTTTTTCTAAACTAGTAATAGATAAATATTAAGAATAGAAAAATAAATGCTTGTAAAAATTTTTGTTGTTTAGCTTTTAAAGTCTTAAGAATATATCCTCTGTCAATTTAAATAATGATTACTTTTTCAATTTTGATAATATTTTTCGATTTTTATTCTTGATATATAACTTTGTGATATTCATTATATTGAAATATTAATACTGTTTTAGCACATTTTACATAAATCTTTTTGTACGCCGGTTCCCATTTCAACGACCTTACAATATAGAAAAGAATACTTGCATTTTTTATACTTAAAAATTCATTTGAATTTTGAAAACATTTGAGATAATTTTTAAAAAAGGAACTATGTGATTAAATTCAAATTTTCAGACTTAACTTCGGATTTAGGTATTTATCTGTTAAGTCATTAAATCGTTTATTAAAGCTAATGTTAACAATACAAATAACAAAAACTGAAATAAAATTATTCTTTCAAAAAATAAAATGTAGTTGAAATGCAATCAAGGATATTAAATTTGAATTATTAACGCAATTTTTGAAATTTTCTGTTTTCAGAATTTTTAAAATTTAAAATAAATTGCTGTTTTGAAATTTTCTAACCAAAATTCTACCTTACTTATATAAAAAAAGAGAATATTTATAAAGTTGAAAATTTTTATAGGATTCCTGTAATCTTTTATGATTTGATAAGCAAAATTTGTTTTGTATCATTTTGTTTCTATCATATTGATACTACTATATTTTTGTTATGCAGCAGTAGTTATAAATAGCTCCTATAGTATTCAAACATTTTTCACTTAATTATTTCCTTTCCTTAAAACCTTGCGAAGTATTTTATCACAGATAGTTGAATACTAAAGGATGAGGTATTAAATTTATTTTCTCTACAATTTTTACAAGTATTCGACTATTAACAGTATTGTTTCAAACAATTTCCCATATATACCCTGTATATACGTCAGGACTTCGTTTCAAGGAAGATAATTCACTGCACACGTAGCTTCCTGTGTTGTTAAAGATGTTTCCATTTAGTTACAGATGGAATGAAAGGGGATTTTATCGATTACTCTATTTCTAACCTTGTTTCATTCCTACCCTCTCCTTCAGAAGTACGTTATTCTTAGCAAAGGTTCGTTATCGTGAATGATTTTTAGATCTATAGAGAATATATTTTGATATTTATGAAATTTAAATTATCTAAATGTTTTTTTAATATGAAAGAAAAAATTGTAAAAGTAATAAATGATTTTATAATATTGTTTTAGAATGTAAATATATAAGAAATATCATAATTAAGAAAGTACACAATCAGCAAATATAATGTGTTAAAATTTCTTATACAGAAAAATGTTAATGCAAGTTTATCTACATGTATTTTACATTAAATAGTTTTATTTTCATATACAATAATACAGAAATGAAAATTAATCCTTTTTTTGTAAATATTTAATTTTTTTGGGCTAAAAAACTTTCTCAAATATTTAAATATAAAGTGAAAGTAATTTTTCAGATATAGTATTAACCAAGAACATTACACACATTTATTTACAATGTTATGCAAATTTTCTAATGTTATGTTTAATTGTTTAAACTCAAAACATTTATAGATTAATAAATTAAAGAGCTTTAATTAATGTTTTTGAAAATAACATTATAAAAATTGAAAAATAATCAAGCCTTTTATTTTCATATAAACACCACACTAATTACTACATAGATGTATTCATATAAAGTAAATATTTGTTTGTGTTAAGAAAAATATAATGTGCGAAAATGTATTTTTACTAACATTATTTTATCTTACTGTAATAAAAATTTGAAAAGCTTCTGTGTCTCATTCAAAAAGAGAAATTTCTATTGTACAGAAAATGATATATATACAAGAAAATGTGACAAGCAACTTTCTTAATTAAACTGCGTAAGAAATCTAAAACGTCCTAATTTTTGGATACCATTTTTCTTTGGATTTCTTATTATTTACCAAGTCCACTTAAAAACACTGAGGAATATCTTCAAACATTTTCAATTACACAGAAAACAGTTAATTATTAATAATTTTTGCTTTTTAAGTTTTATACAAAAAAAGATATACGTTTTCGTTTTAACCATTTTTATTGGGATGTACAATTCTTTCTGGCAAATACATACAACCTTAGATAGGGTAGTTAGTAGTAAGTGACATCCCCTCCCTCTAAATTGAGCGATGTGACAGTTTTCAGGGGGGTAGGAAATGTTCCCAATGAGAATGGGAAACAGTCGACGATTTTTGTATTGTTTAGGGAAGTGGGTTAAAGTAGTACATCTGCTTTTAAAGAGGAAATATTTTTAGCAGATTCTTGAAATTTTCTGAGCCGCTGAGTCGGTTAAGTCGTCAGGAACAAACTATTCTCGCCCGATTTTGAAGTGGACATCTTAAGACCCTAAAATTTTCTGGGGGTTCCCGAACCTTTGAAACCTGTACCAACTGCTCTACCGAGCAGGCTTCACCTGAACATATCCTTGAGTGCCTGGGGCTCTCCAGGCAGGACTTGGTTGACGACCCTCTTCTGGTTTTGGATTAGTGTAGAGTGTACAACGTCATGGACCTAGTCTAGCACTGCTGGCCTTTGGGGGCATGCAACAACAACAATTTTCTTATTTTATCTGCTGTCGGATATAATTTCACTGAATGTTATTCGATGAAAACCTGGTAGTCTTGAATAGCATATAAACAGAAGTAATTTGCATCACTGACATTGCATCCAATTCAGATTTCAATCATTGCTGGGGTATACCACGCCCTGGCAATTTATGGTATTTTAACATCATGTAAGGGTAGGTTAAACTCCGAAAGCTATTATAAAACAGTTGGACATCTCTGCTTTTCACGCCGAGCTGGCAGCCGAATGGTTAGCGCTCTCGCCTTCGGTTCAACAGTTCGTGGGTTCGAATCCCACCTTGGGTATGGATGTTTGTAGTGGTTCGGAATCCACTTTAAGCCGTAAGTCCCGGTCTAATTAGACCTCGTGTGCAAAAAATGACCATTGAGCGACAAACAAACCAAACCAAACCTCTGCTTTTCACAAAGATTTTTCATGGAGCTGTGTGTGCGCGTGTATTCGTGAGTCGCGAAAAACAAAGCCTGAAAATGTGTTTATCATTCGCCGAAGCAGACTTCAATGCTGGAAACCGAAGTGAAATTTCCATCTTCCATTTTTAAGCGATGATAATGATCGAACCTTAAACATTCCTTTCTAATCAACGTATTATTATTGATAAATCACAATAAGCTCAAATAATAATGTAATTAAAAACACTAAAAAAACTAACTGTTGTTGTTGTCGTGTGCCAGCTTAGGCTGGCAATATGGGGTGCACTGCTCCACTTTTTCAACTGAACCCTGTTTTGGTGTGGAGTTCGACTTCTTCAGTACACACATGCCATAGGAACTCGTTTATACAGTAGGCAACCCTTCACACCTCATTCATTCAAGGAAAGGACAAAGACAGGATAGATAGAGAGAGAAAGTACATCCATGCCCGAACCGGAATTCAAACCCAGGATCTCCTTGACCGCAGTCAGGTACGCTGACCACTAGACAAGTTGGGCGGCAAAAAAAAACTAACTAAAAATAGTAAATAAAATCGTAACTAAAAACAATTGTAATAAAAAACATTTTTAAGCAAAAATTCTAGTTGTTCGTAAAACATTAAAATTGCTAATGTATCCTGATCTTTTTTTCAACAGTCATGATTTAAATAACTGCCATGAGATTTTCCACAAAATATGCACACGGAAAATTCATTTAGGCTCTGGGGCCTTCCATTCAACAGTTCACACGAATCGCATCTCTGGTTTGAATGCTTGTAATGCTTCAATATCTGCTTTAAACCGTGATCCCCTAATCAAAACTACAAACCAAACCTTAAGACAAACTACAAACCAAACCTTAAGACAAAAAATGTAAGTTTGTCACAACAGTCTTAATTATGTTAAGAATGTTTAACTATGGTTTTGTTTTACATAGAAATATTTAGATTCTTTTGCACGAGTGTCTTATTCTATAATTAAAAATAATGTTTTGTGTTTTTTGATAAATTCTGTGTGCGTGTGTGTCTATAGAATCATTAAAAATTATTGTTTTAACATTGATATCTATTTTTAAAAAAATCAAGGAATTAAAAGTGATATTTTATTCTCTTGCACTTTTTATACGTTATTAAATTTGTGAAATTTAGAATATATTCTTTGGAGTTATATTGTAATATATAAATAAAAATAGATTGTACAGGCTCTTATCAAAATAAAAAAATCGGGATTTATATCGATAATCTTTTTATTAATATGGTGTAGGAACACTTTTCACCTACTCATCTGAAACGTGGACATTGACTGAGAGGAACAAAGAAACCATCTCCATTTTCGAAAAACTTTAATCGGGTGACGAAAAACATTTTCTTGGCTCACCCCATGGGCACCAGAAAAAGAGGACGACCGAAACTCCAAAGAATATATTCTAAATTTCACATGCCTGCCATGAAAACAATTTCTACCATGAAAACAACCTAAAAACACTAAAAGTGGCAAACTGGATGACCTTATCAAAAAATAGGGAGTCCTGATATGCACTTCTGAGGAAGGCAAAGGCCCACCCTGGGCTGTCAGGCCAATGAAGAAGAAGGAACATCTTTGGCATGTAACACAACTTCGAAGGTATCGATTGACACAAATGCTGACTGGTATTTAATTGAATATTTTACCATTCACATGGACGGGCCATGATGGCCTTGTTGGTTTGTAGGTTGTTCTCATAATCGGAAGAGAGTGAGTTCGAATCCCGACTTAACTGAAGATCTGTCATGTTCGCTGAAAGCTGGGGCACATTAAAACTGGTCGTGGTGGCAATGTCCTCCAAGTGAAATGATGCCTCTCGGTATAGCAGGCCACGGGGGTCTTCGGCTGCTTCTATGGAACAGGTGGAGCACAACGCAGGGGCTGGGTACCGGAAGTATGCAGGTTCAACAACAACCATTCATATGGAGTTATATTGTGAAAGTTTTGAACCGGTTGAGTATATCGAGATTCTGTATTGAAAGCTTTAAAATAACATGAGCATAACGCTTTTATAACCATAATATTAAACCATCAATACTGTGTGACAAAGTGACCTTTGATGTTTAACTTTGTTTGCTTATCAAACACTGTATAAGTCCCGCTGCACAAGATAGATGTATTAATTCTAGAAAATTCAATCTTCCAGGAAGCAAAGTTTGCATCAGAGGGTGGATGTGGTCAGTTAAGTCTTTCTGTCTTTCTCCTAATTTATACCTCTTGCCTTCGGTTCAACAATTCGTGAGTTCGAATCCCACCTTGGGCATGGTTGTTTGTAGTGGTTCGGAATCCACTTTAAACAGTAGGGGACCTACTGCCCTCGTGTGCAAAAAATGACCATTGAGCGACAAACAAACCTGGTCTCGAAAATTTCAGCAAAAAACCATTGACAGGACTTCCCGTGTCATAACAGATCTATCTCCATGCTTGACCGTTGGAAAGAGAATTTCATGAGCAAGCATCCTGCAATTGAGTGACCAGATGTAGGGAGAAATATGGAAGACGATTCGTCAGTTTCTACTTGTAACCTTCTTCCATCTTTCAATCGATCAGGTTTTGTGAGTGACCACGGTAGACGACGTTTGGCATTAAGATCTATAAAAGTAACTTGGGAATGACTGCTCTGCCGTTAATTGTTCTATTTGTGTTTAGGAGAATCGAGATACTGATTGTGTTCTGCAGTCATTTTGGTGCTGCTGCTGTTTACCTTTTAGACAATACAATCGGCTTTAACACCTGTCGGAATCTTAAATCGTATTCCTTCCATTTTAATTAGATTTTTTGCAATCAAATAGAAGAAATATATATACACACACATACTTCTACGTATTTTAAAAATGTGTTTCCATTTTAGAATAAGTTTATGAAGATGTGTCGTAGTTTTGGTTTCAGATATTAGCAAAAATAATAAATAAAAAGTGGAAAGAAATTAGAATAATCAAATCCTTGAACTTTTTTGTATTCATATTGTTATCAGTAAATATCTATATTGCATCTACATTAATTGAATCATGTTCCTGTGTGCTTAAGTTTTAGAGTTATGATATTTATTTATCGATTCATTTTTAGCTGTTAAAATAGTTGACTTTGTTGCTTATGACGCTTGGACAAGCCAAGCTCGCTATGCCTTTGGCAGTGCGAATTAAGTCTTTCGTTAGGATCAGAGCACCACGAAGTTGAAAGTACGACTTTGCTCTTTTTAAGGTGCCTCGTCATGTTGAACCACGGTCAGGTGACGAGGCCACACCTGAGCTGGCACCCTCCTCTCCACATCCACGCCACACCAGCGGAAGGACTTTGTACATCACATATTCACTTGGACACGTCCCCAACCCACGGAGTTGCAGCACCTTAGTGAAGGAGAGTACACCGTGGTCACCCTCCCAACCACTGCCCGCGGCAAATGATGCTTCACTTTGCTGAGCTTACGGGAAGCGGCGTGAAGCTACTGAGCCACTGGAGCTCATAGTTGACTTTAATAAAAAGATTCGAAAAGTTGAGTTTAAAATTATTTAGATTATGTGGATTGTTCATTTTACCTCTGATTTTGATAACTGAATCATGATCTGATCATGATGATGATGAAGGTGATCGCTGATGTTTCGAAACAATAGTTTGATGCTTTATAAATATAATTTCATTAGGACATGTTGTAATTTCTGCGTAATGTTTTGAAATATTCATTTCAAGCCAATGATGAAACTGACTCCTGTTGTGTTGTTGTTGCTGATCCCTGTTGTCTAGCAGCGCTAGACCAAGTCCATGATATTATACACTCTCAGGAAATCAATGACCAAAAATGGTCGCTCCAGAAGATCTTCTTTATCGAGTCCCAAGCACTCAAGGATATGATCCGGAGTGGCTTGGCTTTTGAAACACTTAGCGCAAATTGGAAATTTCTTTTCTTTGTTGTTAAATGCCAATGATCTTAGGTGGCCACTTCGAAAACGAGTTATAGTAGTTTGTTCCAGTCTGCTGCACCGGAGGGATAGAGATCCGCCAGGACGATTACCCTGGTACCAATGGTGCACGGGGGGAATGGCAAATGCAGACCGAACAAGGCCTTTCTGTCTAGAATATAGTTCAGAATAGGTAAGAGACGCCGGAGTAAGCAAAGGCTTGTCAGTACCTCTTTTTGCTAGGGCATCAGCCAATTCGTTACCCGCAATGTCTACATGGGAAGGGATCCACTGTAAGTGAATCTCACGAGATAAGGAGAGTCGTCTAAGCTTGTCCAAGATAGCTACTCCTGTATTATCACGGACTCTGTGCCAGTTAGTAAGATGCTGGATGGCGCTCCGGCTGTCCGACAAAATCCAAATTTCCTCATTCCCAGGGAGAGAAAGAACCGTATCAAGACCCACATTAATTGCAATAAGTTCACTGCGAAAGACGGAACAACCGTCGGGGTTTCTGATTGAGATTTGGTGGGATTCGTTTTGATACTTAATAAATACCCCACTACCGGAACAAGTTCTGTCATTTCTGCTACCATCCGTGTAAATAAGCACAGATTCATCATGGATATTGTTGATCAACTCAAGAGCAAGTTGCCTTAAGTACTCAGGAAGATCTGAAGACTTGTTAACCTCGATAGGAAGATTAGGGTGAAAAAATACCCCGTTAAGACCCTCAGATGGGTCAATGCATGGGTTCAAGGAATGCGACTCTACAGTATTAGAGATAACATTATCACTGGCTATCTGACTAAGGGGACTTTTTCTTTTTAGTCTCTGGTTATTATTCCAGCCCCTGAGAAAGTCCGAGGTTCGATTTTGGGAGCCATAACAAAAGAGTTTATTAAAATACTTCACAAGATTTGAGTCTCTTCTGTGACTGAGTGGTAGCAAATTCGCCTCGTATAGAACAATGTCGTTAGGACAACTGTTTCGAAGACCAGTAATAATCCGAGCTGCGCTCAGTTGAACTCGCTCAAGCTTCTGAAGGCTAGTCTTAGAGGCACAGCAGTAAACTGGGAAGCCATACTCCAGGATGGGTCTTAATAGCGCGATGTAAGTATTTCTAAGCGTAAATGCTTCTGCTCCCCAGTCGCGTCCAGATATATATTTCAGGATAGTCAGACGTTTTCTGCATTTTTCTACAAGATGGTCGATGTGCTTATGGCTTGTAATCTCAGGGTCCATAACAAAACCCAGGTATTTTGGATATCTATCCACTAAGAGAGGTTGGTTGTTCAGAAAAATCCTAGGCTGGTAATTGTACAGCTTTCTGTTTGTTGTAAAAAAACTGGTAGTGGATTTTAAAGGATTAAAACGTAATTTGTGGTTTTCAGCAAAGTTCCACACATCAACTAGAGTCTGGTTGATATTATTTTCCAAGTCAGCAATATTGGCACCGGAGTTCCATAGGACTATGTCGTCCGCAAACAATCCTACTTCACATCTCCTGGAGATAACTTTCTCGATGCCACTCAAAAATAGTGAAAAAGAATAGGGCTCAGAACGGAGCCCTGAGGAAGACCCTGTCCCAACTTAAGACCATTGGACTTGGAGTTGTTGTATCTAACCCTGATTACTCTGTCTCTTAGAAAATCATATATCCAAGGCAAGGCCCTATTACGAATTCCAAAACCGTCAAAGAGCTTGGTAATAAGTCTCTGTTTCCAAACAGTATCGAAAGCCTTCGACAAGTCCAGGAAAACTGCCACTGTGTGGTTTGAAGGCTTCAAATTGTGCGCATCTCGAATCCTCTGGGTTAAATAAAGCACCTGATCTGTAGTACTATGTCCTGATTTGAATCCATATTGTTCCTTGGGGAAAAGACCACGTGAATTCAAATAAAATAAAAGTCTCTTTAAAATCATCCTCTCCATTATCTTACACGCAATAGATGTAAGTGCGATGGGCCTATAACTATCGGGAGAACTGGCGTCTTTGTTTGGCTTTCTGATAGGGATGATGGTTGCCCTTTTCCAGTCTCGGGGAAGCCGTCCCGATTTCCAAGATAAGTTTATTATGTCCAAGAATCTCTGTCTTCCAGCCTGACCCAGATGTTCAATGAAGTATCCGTGAATGCCGTCAGGACCGGGGGATTTTTGTAAATCAGTATCCATGAGGGAAGCCTTGAGTTCGTGCAAACGAAAATCAGTTGAGAAAATGGGTATCCCCTCGCGGGAACTACGGCACCCGTGAACAATGTTTCTGGCTCTCTTCGTGATAGATCTGTCAACATGAGAGAAGCTAAGCTTGCTGGTTTTCTGATAGTGCGCACCAAGGATATCAGCAGCCTCGCAATCAGTTTGGGGAATTCGGCCGTCTGTGCCTTGAATCGTATTGCATAATTCTTCCTGAGGTTGTTCCTTACTAATACTCTTCACTAACTTCCATAATTTACTATTAGAGACCCTTGGATCAAGCCCAGAACAAAGTTCATTCCATTTATCTCTCTTGAATTGTGCATAGGCTAGTTTAATCTCAGCATTGACTCTGTTTAAATTAATTCTACGAGAAATATCCTTAGGCTCATTTAGGGCGCCAAGAATTCTTTTTCTCTCCTCCAACAAAGGCTGGAGAGCTGGTGACTTGTGGGTAAAATATTTCTTAAAACTCTTAATATTACCCCTGGGAATAGCCTTTTTAGCATTATTTATAATAACTGATTTCAGGGTGAGCCAATCAGAATCAAGAATATTTGTCATGGATTTAGAGTTAATATCGGTTTCAATAGAACGGGTATAGGACTCCCAGTCAGCCCTCTTGAAATTCCAGTACTTTTTATTGCTTTTAAAAACAGGCAATTCACCATTTAGTTCAATTAAAACAGGGAGATGGTCGCTACCTATGTTCTCGTGGACTGACCAGGAACTCCCCAGGTAGATATTGGGGCTAACAATAGCAACATCCAGTGCTTCAGTGGTGTCATAACTGTAAGATGCATGGGTTGGTGTACCATCGTTTAAAAAGATGAAACCACAATCGTCTACCATCTTAATGAGTTCACTACCTCTTCGATTTTCTTCAGTACACCCCCAACTAGTATGTTTTGCATTTAAATCTCCGATCAGAATAGTGTTGTCCACAAGGAAGTTATGCATGTTAGAAGGCAGACCCTTATTGTTTGGGGGATGGTACATATTATAGATATTTAAGGTTTTGCCCCTCCAAGTAACCTTAATGCCTTGAATTTCAAGGTCAGAATGTTCTGTTCCACTGAATTTTATGGTTTGATAGTTAATATTTCTAATGAGGAAAGCAAGTCCTCCTCCACCCTTGTCTGATCTATCAGTTCTATAAATATTATATCCCTTAATGTTGAGGGAATTGATACCCTTCAATTTGGTCTCCTGCACAGCGATGATCTGTGCTCCATAAATGTTAGCCAGGTCCAAGACCTGGTCTAATTTAACTCGAGCTGCAATTGATGAAATTCCGTTGATATTGCACTGTAAAATCTTTAGAGACACGGGAGACTGTAATTTGCTTAACTGACTTCTGAACATTCTCATGTGATTATTTACCGCAAATTTCGACCTTTATTATCGTGACATGAGTTTCGATGGAATTACTTCTTCATGCAACGCGCGTTAAAACTCCGTACAGCACCTTTGTTAAAAACTTGGAGAAATGCGAATTTAATCGTCTATTGCTCCTGACCAAATTCTCTGACGGTCATTCAAAATCTGTCTTTGTGCAAAGAAATATCAATGCTGTGCGTGATGCGATAGAATAAGATTGTCATGTGAAATATGTAGCCGAGGCACATTTATGAGTATTAGAATGATAAGCATCAAAATAAGTTTACAGGAACATTTAGCTGTACAAAAGATTTTTTCACTCGCATTGGATCCCACATAATCCGACAAACGCTCAAAAGTAGATTCGTGTCCATTGTGTCAGTAAATTTTGAAGAAATGCCTTTTCAATAGGCCTCAAAGATCGGGCATAATTTCTACATTCGGGATCAATCTTGGATCGCGCGCGCGATGCAATTGGGCCTAAAATAAAATGGCAATCTACACTACTGGTCATTAAAATTGCTACACCAGGAAAGCGGCACACCACACACGTGAAATTTGCATGACAGGTAGAACTTGCTGTGATATACAAATGATTAGATTTTCAGCGCATTCATACAAAGCAGGTGACAGTAGCGACATCTACAATGTGTATAAAACCAGAGATTTGACAGCAGTTTTCTCATACTCAATTTCCGTTTCAACGTTGTTTTCGGCAAAGAAAGTTGTTGTAATGCCTCGTGTAAGAAGAAATGCCTATCAGCACGTGTCTGACTTTGATCGAGGAAGGATTATAGCCTACCGGGATTGCGGTTTATCGTACCGCAATATGGCTGCTCGCGTCGGTCGAGACCCCATGGCTGTTAGCAGAATATGGAATCGATGGGTTCAGGACAATCATACGGAACGTCATGCAGGATTTCAGCGACCCCCCCATCACTAACAGCAGAGAAGACAGACATCTTATCGGCATGGTCACAAGGGATCGTACTGTTCTGAACTTCCTTGATACAGAACAGATTCGACTGTTACCCTGGCCAGCACGTTCTCCTAATCTGTCACCCATTGAGAACGTGTGGTCAATGGTTGCTGAGCGATTGGCACGCCATCACTCACCATCCACTACTGTCGATGAACTGTGGCATAGTGTTGAAGCTGCATGGACTGAGATGCCCGTACATGCCATACAATCTCTGTTTGACTCCATGCCTAGGCGGATAAATGCTGTTATTGCAGCCAGAGGTGGCTGCTCTGGGTACTGATTTCTCAAGATCTATACATCCTAATTTCCTGTAAATCTAATCACTTGTTCTTTCCACTATAATGTTTGTGTCCAATAAATATCATTCTGTTATTTGCATTCCTTCTTGGTGTAGCAATTTTAATGGCCAGTAGTGTACTTGATTTTGCACCCGCATTTAATATTGCATATTTTACCTGTTTTTGCAGACATGACTTTGCATATTTTATTTCATCCCACGAAAAATATAATTTACATTTTCAATGATTTTTCACGTTTGAAAAAGCGGCGACGCATTCAAAACTCATAATTCAATTGATATGGGAAAAGTATTTCGAAAATTTGTTCAAACGTATGCTAAATTGCATTGACTTTTATTAAGGATATTTTGAAGCACTCATTTTGACCACAAACATTTATTTTATTTTTATTATTAAGCCAGGAATATGAGCAACAATTACCGTAGTGAATGTTTTTAATCCATTTTAACTCGCGTTTCGTTGTTGCAATAAACTCTACAGATGTTTAACATGAGGTATGTCCAAGTGTGGAGGAGGGGGTCACCAAACTTTATCTTAACGTATTTTCATTGCATAGTATTCAGATGTAGACTAGTGTTTTCTTTTTAATTGTTTCTGTTAGCCTTCGACCCTGCAATCAGTTTTGTAAATAAAATAATGCGAATCTTTATTCTGTATGAACTTCATTCAATTCGTACATAGATAAGTCTTGTCAAATGTGCTTTCTGCAAGAAATTTCCCTGGTTGGATCTTAGGCATTGTTAAGGCTCTTCCAGACCGAAGGGAGAACTTCCGTTGTCTTGTCGCCCCATCTGGTGTTAGTTATCAAAGCTTGTGTAGCGGAGTATTCAAAACAATACGAGGGTCACTCTGAAATTTTTGAGATACAACTAGGTTTTTAAAGTTATACTTACAAAATTTTAGGTGTGTTCAAAGTAGTCTCCTCCAGCATCAATGCACTTTTGTAGACGAATTTTCCACAGATTAAATGTCTCAAGCCATTCATTTCTTCGAATAGATGAAAAAAATGCATTGATAGCCACATCCATCTCTTCTTCTGAATGAAAATGACGTCCACGTAATTTTTTGTTAGATTAAAGAATAACCAAAAGTCACACATAGCTAGATCAGGTAAATACGGTGGATGTTAGATCACTTTAATTTGTTTTTGCTTAAGAAACTCAACTGTTAATCCGGCTATATGTGAAGATGCATTGTTATGGTGAAGCATGAGTCAGTCCCCTAACATTCAGTTCTTGTAGAATTTCTGGAAGACATTGAGTGGTATACCAGTTAGCTGTTACTGTCTTCTGTCCTTCCAACTGGATGGCTTTGACCCATCCCGTACTTCTGAAGAAAACGTCATACATCACTTTTTTTAGTGCGCGTTGTTTTTTCACCATTGTCGGCGTGGGATCATCTTCTAGGACCCATACTTTGCTTTCTTGACGTGTTGGAACGTCAAAAAACGGTATGTACGTTTCATCACCTGTTACAATTTTAGAAATGATGCGGTGGCCACCATCATTCAGCATTTTAAGAGTATCTTTACTGATTCTGACAAGTTCCTCTCTTTTATACTCAGTTAGATGATGGGGAACCCAACGGCAAACGACTTTTTTCATATGTAATTCTTCATGAATGATTTTGTGTATGGCTGCGGATCCAATGTTAAATTCCTTCTGTATCATTTGATAGGTACAGCGATTATCATCCATTAACATTTTTCGTATGGCAGACACATTATCCGGGATGACTGCCGACGGCGGCCTTCCTGTGTGTTCTTCATCCTGAAGAAAATGGCAACCTCTTCTCAATTCTCTAAACCATCTGAATACAGTAGCACGAGCTGGAGATTCATCACCCAATGCTAATTGCAACCGTTGAACGCATTCTTCTTGATTTATTCTTGCTTTGAAATCGTAGAAAATCATAGCGGCAAAATGTTCTCGCGTCCACTCCATTTTCTCTTCTGTTTAAAATTTATTCCACGCTAAACAAGTTGAAGTAAGTCAGTAAAAAATCGTCTTCTGAGTTAAAATACTTTGTACTTTAAAATTAAACCGTTATTTTTTATTTTGTAATTTCTCGTCTGCGCGTATCTCAAAAATTTCAGAGTAACCAATAATACGAGGGAGGGGTATTATTGGTTGAAATTGCTTGTCAATCAATCCTTCGAAATTGGCGAATCTGCCAGATTTGGCGCGTTATATCGTGAAAATTAAATTACTAATGCCATAAAAACTACCCAAAAGAGTTTTAAATTTGCTCCTAACACAGCTGCGTACATCAAATTCCCCCCAGGGTTCTTAGAGTGGGGTGAGGGAAAACGGGTCACTTCAAATACTCAACGAATTTGACTCCGGAATTACCTTTTGCCGTCTTAGGGACAATTAGTTTCCAATGATTTTAAAGAAAAGATTATTCTATTTACATTTCACAGTTCTGCTTTTAATATTCGCACTAAAACAATATGAATAGAAATCGCAAATGTTGAGTGATTTTACAATTATTAATTAAACGGTCAAAAATGATTATCAGAGTTCAAATCAAAACTAAGATATGTGAATGATTAAAAATATATTTTTAAGTGCCTTGGTTCAATTTGATTTTATGAGACTTGATCCATTGGATATTTCTTAGTTTTCTGCATTCATCAATTATATTATTTTTCATTTTACTTTCTTTTTAAACTTTGTTAATTATAATTGTTAAAATGGTGTTTGGGAGTTTATCAGGTTTTTGTCGTGACTGTGAATATGTTCTATTGATCAAGAAAGGTTCTCACAAAAGAGAACTTACGTGAAATGTATGAAAATGCATTACAACAGTTTTAGGCCGTTGGGTTGTCCATTATGTGACGTTTGTTAATGTCATTTTGTTAATGCGTGTATTAACATGAAATCAATTATTAATTCTTCCTAAAAGCTTTTGTTCTTTCTAACATAATTCTCTATTTAATATTCAATTAAAATGTACTGTAATATGTACTGTAAATTCTATCACATCCAGCTGTATAAATTCTATGTGAAATTATATTTTCGCCAATAAGAGTGAGCAGAGCTGGCAGCCGAATGGTTAACGCTCTTGCCTTCGGTTCAACAGTTCGTGGGTTCGAATGCCAACTTGGGTATGGATGTTTGTAGTGGTTCGGAATTCACTTTAAACCGTAGGACCCGGTCTAATTAGCCCTCGTGTGCAAAAAATGACCTTTGAGCGACAAACAAACCAAACAAACAAACAAAACCAATAAGAGTGAATAATTTTGCAAAAAATATATAGTGTGCTTTGTTAATTATATTTGGCATATTGATAAAGATATAATGAGGTGCTGAGATTCGTATAGTGGAAATCACGATCAACAATTTTAGAAAATTAAAAATCCGACCTTATAGTGTTTAAAATTCATTTAGAAATTTGTTGGATAAGAAATAGGAAATCAAGCTTAATAATTTAAATGCAACTCCTTTCAAGATATGAAAGGCAAAAAAAATTCCTAATGTTAATGCATATTGTGGCATAGAGTTATTTAACTAGATTGTTTAAATTATAAAGGATGTTAGAAAACTTTTATATCTGCTTTTGAAATTTTTAATGTAATCTGGAAAAAATAAAACTAAATAATTCTTTCAAAAGCTTATGAGTTGGAATCCCACCTTGAGCTTGGATGTTTGTATAGTGGTCCGGAATCCACTTTAAACAGTAATCTTTATAAGTCTTGTGTGCAAAAAAATGACTGCGGAGCCACAAACCAAATCAATCCAGAATTCAGCTAGCTTCAAGCCTTTGTATGTAACAACGGAAGCGATTTTTTACATATGTATAATTCCATGTATGCATGTTAACTTGAATTAGAAAAACTTTATGTACGCGGTCAAATCCCCCTATTCGCTTAGCAATCTCTGCAATCCCATACTGTAATTTTTTTCAAAAAAAATAATAATAATAACTATAAATACTGTTTTTCGGTATTTGAAAAAATATAAATATTATACACTTTGAAGAAAAGATAATTTTTCCTTTTATCAGTGCGCCTTATATCTAAATGCATTGGAAACGGATGAAATGAATTCCAAATTATATTTACTATCAGCGTTACTAAAGAGAGTTTCAAGTACAGGGTGATCTTTTTTAAAGTGACAGTGTTTGGAGCGCGATCTAATAGCCGAAATGACACCAAATGTGGTATTTAGACTAATCAAAACATGCGGAAAATATTCTGTAAAAAAAAAAAGTTTTAGTTCAAAAGTTACCACTAGGGCATTTTGTGGCGCTGCTGTAGTTTACAATAACGAGCATTATCATAAAACACGGGTATCAAAGAAAAATGCAAATGTTGTGCGATGACAGTGCCAGTAACAGGGGCTATAAAAGCAAGTAGTAGACAGCTCCGACAAATAATCTCAGCTGAAGTAAACGAGCTCCAGTGGCCATGCCTCTCACGTTACCGGAACGTGCGTTTATGTTGGAGGAGAATCACATTTGTCTATTCTAAAGGACAACATAACAAAGGCAGTGCAGAATATTCCTCGTGACATGTTATGTACGGCTGTGGAGAACGTTGTGCACAGAATGCACGCTGTTGAACGGTGCTCACATGGAATGTGGTCTAATTCCTCCCCGGGGAAGTTAATGTAATAAATTAATAATTTAGCTGCATGATTGTATGTGTTAGTATTTTCCTTTTCTCACATTTTATACTTTGTAAAGCGCCACAAAATGCCCTAGCGGCAATTTTTGAAACTAAAATTAGCGGAAATTTTTTTTACCGTGTTATGATTAGTCTAAATATCAGGTTTGGCGTCATTCCGGCTATTAGATCGCGCTACAGGGCGCTCCAAACACTGTCACTTTAAAAAAGATCACCCTGTACTCTATAACTCTTTTTTAACTAATCTATTCGTAAAACCCAGATTTCGTGATGCAGAATAGTTTTAAACAAAGTAAATTGTATATATAGTTAAAATAATATAAAATGTCATTTTTTACCAAATCACAGTTCTCGAAATCTGTATAAACACTTTCTTCTGTCCTCAAAGACAGGTGCTGTGTTCTTTTGGCTTGTCTTATTTGGTGATAGATCATTTCCTATTAATCCCACTAACTCTAACATATTGATTAGTTTGAATATGTAAAATAACTAGAAATTTTAATAACACGAATTGTTCATAGTTGGAAGTATAAAAATAACTGTAAAATCTTTAGAGGTTATCTTACATAAGTCAGAAATTTCAATATTTATTCATTTTGTTTTCTATTTAAGTAAAATATATTATTTTTAATGCCTCAAATTTCCATTTAATTATTTTTAGTTAATATTTTTTTAATAACGGCGGGCACTTGGGTGACTAACCCTTCGCCACAGCAAGGCCGGAAACTGCTACTCATTTGTCGTTACCCAGCGGGCACCTGTGAACCAAGTCACGGAGGCGAGTAGCATTATCCGCGTCATACCACCTCAGACCCATTTATAGGGCGGGCCACATTCATAAAACACACAAGAAAGGACAGAGAAACACAGAGAGATAGTAACATCCATGCCCGAACCGGGATTCGAACACGGGACCCACAGCTCAATAGTCAGGAACGCTAACCACTCAGCCATTCGTCGGCTTTTTAGTTAATATGCTAACTATAAAGTACTTTCAGTTGAATAAATAATCTGAAAAAAATTTATATGAACGAATTAGTATTGAATTTTAATTCTTGCTATAAAGCATTTTTTTAAAATACTAAAATTGCAAACATGCTTTGTGAATTCCGAATTTTCAGCAGTAAAAGAAATAATTTTCAAATAAAGTTAAGTAGTTTAATTTAATAATGAAATTTTGAAGATACGTTGCTATTTTAAAATATGAATTATTAAACATTTTTATTTCTGTTGTTTTGTCTATTGAAAAAAAATGCTGAATACAGAAAAGCAAAAAAAAACCTGAATGAAAAGTTTTTGTTGGTTATTCTAAAGCGTTAGTGAATACGATTAAAGTTTTTATTTTGAATAAAATATCTTTTTTGTGAACTTGTGTATTTTTCTTACAAAATCATTTCCAAGTTCACACGTGCTACATATTTTTGTGCATCAATATGGAATATTAAAATTACAAATATGCTATATTCTTGTAAATGAGTATGTTTATTTATCTAAAATTTCACATTTTTCTATATCAATTGGTTACTTTTCGAAGATAACTGTCAAAATATCTACATAATTAAAATAAAAATGCGAATAATTAAAATAGTCTGTAATTCTAAAAATTAATTAATACCTTTAATTATCAAAATTAAATATTATAAAAATATTTAAATTCATTATTTAGAAAGCTATTATGTATATTATTTAAATATATAAGTAATATTTAAGTATTTATAAATAATATTTAAGAAATTGCATTTTTTTAGATTCAGGATTTTTGTTAATACTGCAACGTGCTTAATTTTGCTGAAGAAATTGGGTGAGTCACTTGATTTTTTTTTTTTTGCACTCATTGTGTACAAGTTTAAGAAATTAAATTTGCTCTTACATAAATTAGTAAAATCATTGAGATAGTAGAATGTATTTTTTATAATTATTTTGGTGCATCATAAATATCTTAATGTGTTTTATATGAAGTTTCTCTAAAACTTCTTCATAAATTTGATTGCTAAATCTAATTTTCAAAAGATTAAGTAACTTACTATTAGATATTATTTTACACATTCTTTCAGCATATTTGGTCATAATGTATAAGAATTCTGTCTTTCTTCATACTTTTTGTCTTATTTTTCTTTCAAGGTATTGTACCGTATTTTTCTGTATATAATCCACGGATTGTGTGTTAAAAAGTTCCGAATTTCGGTGTGCGTATTATACACCGACGCGGATAATCAGATAAAATATCTTTCATCAGAAAAGTGTACAGTAAAGTTTTGAAAGAAATGCTGTTTATGTTTCATAGAATAAATAACAGACAACGCAAATATTCAGTTGACTTATTTTAAAGATAATCAACATTTTCCGATTACGTTCAAGAACGAATTCAGCTCTTCTGAATGATAATTAAAGTTGCAATTCATTAACGTCATTTCTGTCTTGACCTGAACTGTTTCGCCCTGAAAACATTCAAATTCATATATCGTCATAGGAAAGTGAAAATTATTAAGTTACAGAGCACATTTTAAATTGAAAGCTATAGGGAAGGCAAATGAAAAAAATGTCGACAAACGTGTAATGTAAGGTGAAAAACAAAGCAGGCGCGGTACAAAAAAAATGTATTCCATGCGCAGTTAGAAAGTATAATTCATTTCTTTCATTTAACTATTAACGAAACAAATATAGTTTATTTTCAAAATATGTCAAACCTTGTTTTAAAAGTTATTAAAGTTTAAAAATTGATAAGTTTTAATAGAATCTTCCCCGACATTAATCAATCTCGTGCTTTTATCTCAGCTAATCGTACTTTGCATTCAGATGGATTCAAACAGATCTTTATCACATGTTTATTTTCTGTATAATTCATCATATTTTTAATTGTAACGAAAATTTTTTTATTTGATTTGGCACCAAATTATAAACAGTATATAATTTTTGACTATTCGCTGGAAAAATTGCCGCGGATTATTCGCTTCTGCAGATTATATATACAGGAAAATACGGCAATTAAATTTTCATCCATAATTTCGCCAAATAAAGTAATTTACCCAACATACAAAAAAGGGACTGACCTACTACATGAGATAACATTTTTAGGGAAATTTTAGATGGCAAACTGGTACTGTGTCTACAAAACTTTCAAGAAAATCCTCATCATTCTATGAGTTCTCGGGAAAATTCTATTGACTACTTTTCGTAAGTCTTGGTCGATTGGTGCAAAAAGAAAGGTACTGGTGTTTTACTTCTTATAAAGTATATACAACATATTTTGATCTTAAAATCTGAGCTTTAAAAAACTAATAATAGTTTAATTGTACAAAACATAAAATATTGGTAGTGAATAAAATAATTTTGTGTTCTTGTGTAATTTTAAAGCATTGTGACTTTCCGTGTACTAGGTTTGGTATACGGCTTACAATAATCTGCGTATTGCTATTGGAATTTAGTTTAAGTGTACCGTTAATTTCACTGTATGAAAATATAAGAATTGTAAACAATTTACTTATGCATCTTCAAAATTATTTTAAGCACTTTTTACAATTTCCATAAGCTAAAAAAATATCATCATAAAATCACAAAAGTTTGTTTTTATTCTTAAATTCATGTTTATTCTGAATCGAAATTAACTATGATTATTTAAATTTATTAAATTCAATGTTTAATGTATTTTTTACTTGATTGTTTTCATCAAATTATTTTCTTTTGGGAGATTGACAAATCAAAATGAAAAAAAGTACATAAAAAGAAATTGAAATATTAAGCTAAATTAATGTTGTAGTCATTCCAGAAAATTTAAAAAAAAACACTTGTAAATATTTTTCAATAAAAAAAACTTATGAATTTACTTTATGCAACTTTACTGAAAAATAGTTTAAAATCCGAACTAAATTTTTTCATTTTGTATATCAAAATCACTATTTAATAAAATTTTAAGAGAACTATAAATAGCTAAATATTTCTAAATTTAACTATTGATACCATGTTGTAAACTACCTAAAGATCTAGGATGTTGAATGTTATTTTATGGTCCACTTCGTAATTTGTCTTCCTAGAGAACTTCAAAAAATAGTGGACCACATTCCCATATACAAAAGAAGAAAACCCAAAACTTTTATGTGTATCAACCTTCACAGACGTGCTTTGAAAAGACTTTAACATAAAATTTATCTTTGTTCAATCGCTGTAATCGAACTCATAACCTTCGTTCCAGAAAGCAATATTCTGCCATTCACACTAAACCTTACAAATTTAATCATAAAACTATTAAACATGTAACAGTATTATAGAATCTATAACTATCTATATTAATAAAATTCCTATTCTTCCTGCCAAACTTTTGCTCAAATTTGAATTAAAAAGGACTGCACGGAGTGGAGAGAAAACTATGTTAATCTCTCGCTAACCCAAAAGCTGTTTCATTTCAAAATTTTGATTAACGCGTTTGGAATTAATTTTTAAACAAAGTTAATGATGATTTGAATTCCTTGTAAATTTGCATATACCGTTATTTGGATTATATCATCATCATTCATGGCGCGCCAGCCCAGGATGGGCCAAGGCCTTCTGAACAAGTTTCTTCCAGCCACCTCTACTGGCAGCCAAACTCCTCCAATTTTTTGTTCCAAGGACCCTACAGTCTTCTTCGACTGCATCCACCCATCTCAGCTTTGGTCTTCCTCTTCTTCTTACGCTGATGGGTTTTGCAGAAAAAATTTCCCTGAGTGTTTTATTGTCCTTCATTCTAATAACATGTCCAACCCAATTGAGACGGCTTACTCTAATGTGATGTACAACGTCTGGCTCCTTGTACATTCGATAGATTTCTGTGTTGTAATTTGGATTACATAAATGGAGAAAATTCTTCTCGCTTCAAGAACGAAGAAGTAAGGTTCGTTTCAGTACATTTAAATTGTCTACTAAGACAATCACTGAAGTTGAGAAATAAAATATTTACGGCTGTCACATCCATTTCATTCTGTTTTGCAAAAATCTAAAATTCGGAATTTACTTTTCCCTGATTTTAAAAAAAAAATTCTACTTTTATCAATTGTGGCAAGCATGTTTTGTGTTTTCATTATAAAACCAACTAAAAAGCAATTGTTCCACCAATGAGGAGTCCCAAATTCATGGATACTCCCTTCTATTCTTTTAAAACGATCTCTATTTCAAACCTGATTTCATCATACAAAACAATTTTTTAACAAGGCTAAGTGAATAATAATTTTTTTCTTTAATCGCACTTTTTTTCCCAAAAAAGAAAAAACATTTTACACAGGAAATAACTACTTACAAAAACAGCAGCTGAGTTGGCCGCACAATGCACAGTTTTCTTGTGCCGAGCTGGTAGCCGAATGGTTAGCACTCTTGCCTTCTGTTCAACAGTTCGTGGGCTCGAATCCCAACTTGGGCATGGATGTTTGTAGTGGTTCGAAATCCAATTTAAACCGTAGGTCCCGGTCTAGTTAGGCCTCGTCTGCAAAAATATGATCGTTGAGCGACAAACCAACCAACCACAGTACTCTTGCCTTTGGTTCAACTTCCAGGGTTTGAGTCTCGCGTTGAGCTTGAATGTTAATAATATGGAATCAATTTTAAGTTGTTATTCCTCGTCTATAAATGCTGATTTGGGCTACATAGACCAGAAAATTTTGGGAAAAAAGGGTCGTCGAGTGACAACCAAAACCGATTCCAACAAAAGCTAGGAATCTTGTCTTGCTGTTTTCGGAAATAATTATGAAATATTTGTAACTAAATTTAAAAATTGAACAAAAGATTCTTTTTGGGGGGTCTTCAAGAAAGTTTATTCCAATAAAATGTGTAAGAATATTTTGAAATAAGAGAAAAGCAAATCATTCGCAAAGTACTCCATAAAAAAGCTCTTTTATGCATAGTTGCAGTTGTGATGTAAAGATCTAGGTAATTTATAAGTAAGAGAAGTGTAATACTTCATAAGAAATAATTTTAATTATTGCTAATTTTTTGGAGATCTCTGTTCAATATCCCATTAGAATTTATTATCCTTCTTATCTATATCGCTCTTATTTAAAAATAATATATTGCTATTTAATAGCAATGAGACTTTTTATCAATTGCAACAATAAGGAAATGTTCCTGTATTTCCTTATATTCAGTGTCCTCGCAGCGATAATTATTAAATTCAAGAAATAAAAAAACATTGCATACGGCTGTTTTATATCTAACTGCCTCCTTGGAGATGGATTGTGTAACACATGGGTATTTATTATGCTCATGTATCTATCAATTTTATTTCTAAAAAAATCATTTTTACGTATGCTGTTTTCATGATAACGAATATACTTACATTAATTTAACTATAAAGGAAATATCCCTATATTTTCTTATTTTCAGAGTCCTCCTGGCAATGATTAAAAGATTCGCTTGGGGGCTCTTTTGAAATATTTTATCACTATAATAAGTAAGAATATTTGTTAAATTAAAGCAATAAAAAGCATTGCATATAGCTGCTTTATACCTAGCTGCCTCCTTGGAGATGAAATATATAACCCATGGGTATTTATTATGTTATATATCTATCAATTTTATTTCTTAAAAAATCGTTTTTATGTGTACTGTTTTAATAAGAACGAATATTCTTACGTTAGTTTAATTATAAAGGAAATATCCCTATATTTCCTCATTTTCAGAGTCCTCCTGACGTTGATTAAAAGATTCGCTTGGGGGCTCTTTAGAAATATTTTGTCACTATAATATGTAAGAATATTTGTTAAATTCAAGAAATGAAAAAACATTGCATATTGCTGCTTTATACCTAACTTCTTGGAGATGAAATGTATAACCCATGGGTATTTATTATGTTCATGTATCTATCAATTTTATTTCTATAAAATCGCTTATATGTGTTCTGCTTTAATAAGAATGAATATTCTTACGTTAGTTTAATTATAAAGGAAATATCCCTATATTTCTTTATTTTCAGAGTCCTCCCGGCTATGATTAAAAGATTCGCTTGGGAGCTCTTTAGAAATATTTTGTCACTATAATATGTAAGAATATTTGTTTCATTCAAGAAATAAGAAGCATTGCATATAGCTGTTTTATACCTAACTGCCTCCTTGGAGATGAAATGTATAACCCATGGGTATTTATTATGCTCATGTATCTATCAATTTTATTTCTAAAAATTGGTTTATATGTGTACTGTTTTAATAAGAACGAATATTCTTACGTTAGTTTAATTATAAAGGAAATATCCCTACATTTCCTCATTTTCAGAGTCCTCCTGGCGATGATTAAAAGATTCGCTTGGGAGCTCTTTAGAAATGTTTTGTCACAATAATATGTAAGAATATTTGTTCTCATTCAAGAAATAAAAAGCATTGAATATAGGTGTTTTATACCTAACTACCTCCTTGGAGATGAAATGTATAACCCTTGGGTATTTATTATGCTCATGTATCAATCAATTTTATTTCTAAAAATTAGTTTATATGTGTACTGTTTTAATAAGAACGAATATTCTTACGTTAGTTTAATTATAAAGGAAATATCCCTATATTTCCTCATTTTCAGAGTCCTCCTGGCGATGATTAAAAGATTCGCTTGGGAGCTCTTTAGAAATATTTTGTCCCTATAATATGTAAGAATATTTGTTTCATTCAAGAAATATAGCTGTTTTATACCTAAATGCCTCCTTGGAGATGAAATGAATAACCCATGGGTATTTTTTACGCTGATGTATCTATCAATTTTATTTCTAAAAATTCGTTTATATGTGTGCTGTTTTAATAATAACGAATATTCTTACGTTAGTTTAATAATAAAGGAAATATCCCTACATTTCCTTATTTTCAGAGTCCTCCTGGCGATGATTAAATGATTCGCTTGGGAGCTCTTTAGAAATATTTTGTCACTATAATATGTAAGAATATTTGTTTCATTCAAGAAATAAGAAGCATTGCATATAGGTGTTTTATACCTAACTGCCTCCTTGGAGATGAAATGTATAACCCATGAGTATTTATTATGCTCATGTATCTATCAATTTTATTTCTAAAAATTCGTTTATATGTCTACTGTTTTAATAAGAACGAATATTCTTACGTTAGTTTAATTATAAAGGAAATATCCCTATATTTCCTCATTTTCAGAGTCCTCCTGGCGATGATTAAAAGATTCGCTTGGGAGCTCTTTAGAAATATTTTGTCCCTATAATATGTAAGAATATTTGTTTCATTCAAGAAATAAGAAGCATTGCATATAGCTGTTTTATACCTAAATGCCTCCTTGGAGATGAAATGTATAACCCATGGGTATTTTTTATGCTGATGTATCTATCAATTTTATTTCTAAAAATTCGTTTATATGTGTGCTGTTTTAATAATAACGAATATTCTTACGTTAGTTTAATAATAAAGGAAATATCCCTATATTTCCTTATTTTCAGAGTCCTCCCGGCGATGATTAAAAGATTCGCTTGGGAGCTCTTTAGAAATATTTTGTCACTATAATATGTGAGAATATTTGTTTCATTCAAGAAATAAGAAGCATTGCATATAGCTGTTTTATACCTAACTGCCTCCTTGGAGATGAAAAGTATAACCCATGAGTATTTATTATGCTCATGTATCTATCAATTTTATTTCTAAAAATTCGTTTATATGTGTACTGTTTTAATAAGAACGAATATTCTTACGTTAGTTTAATTATAAAGGAAATATCCCTATATTTCCTCATTTTCAGAGTCCTCCTGGCGATGATTAAAAGATTCGCTTGGGAGCTCTTTAGAAATATTTTGTCCCTATAATATGTAAGAATATTTGTTTCATTGAAGAAATAAGAAGCATTGCATATAGCTGTTTTATACCTAAATGCCTCCTTGGAGATGAAATGTATAACCCATGGGTATTTTTTATGCTGATGTATCTATCAATTTTATTTCTAAAAATTCGTTTATATGTGTGCTGTTTTAATAATAACGAATATTCTTACGTTAGTTTAATAATAAAGGAAATATCCCTACATTTCCTTATTTTCAGAGTCCTCCCGGCGATGATTAAAAGATTCGCTTGGGAGCTCTTTAGAAATATTTTGTCACAATAATATGTAAGAATATTTTTTTCATTCAAGAAATAAAAAGCATTGAATATAGGTGTTTTATACCTAACTACCTCCTTGGAGATGAAATGTATAACTCATGGGTATTTATTATGTTCATGTATCAATCAATTTTATTTCTAAAAATTCGTTTATATGTGTACTGTTTTAATAAGAACGAATATTCTTAAGTTAGTTTAATTATAAAGGAAATATCCCTATATTTCCTCATTTTCAGAGTCCTCCTGGCGTTCATTAAAAGATTCGCTTTGGAGCTCTTTAGAAATATTTTGTCACTATAATATGTAAGAATATTTGTTTCATTCTAAGAAATATAAGCTGTTTTATACCTAACTGCCTCCTTGGAGATGAAATGTATAACCCATGGGTATTTATTATGCTTATGTATCTATCAATTTTATTTCTAAAAATTCGTTTATATGTGTGCTGTTTTAATAATAACGAATATTCTTACGTTAGTTTAATAATAAAGGAAATATCCCTATATTTCCTTATTTTCAGAGTCCTCCCGGCGATGATTAAAAGATTCGCTTGGGAGCTCTTTAGAAATATTTTGTCACTATAATATGTAAGAATATTTGTTTCATTCAAGAAATAAGAAGCATTACATATAGCTGTTTTATACCTAACTGCCTCCTTGGAGATGAAATGTGTAACCCATGGGTATTTATTATGCTGATGTATCTATCAATTTTATTTCTAATAATTCGTTTATATGTGTGTTATTTTTATAATAACGAATATTCTTACGTTAGTTTAATAATCAAGGAAATATCCCTATATTTCCTCATTTTCAGAGTCCTCCCGGCGATGATTTAAAGATTCGCTTGGGAGCTCTTTAGAAATATTTTGTCCCTATAATATGTAAGAATATTTGTTTCATTCAAGAAATATAGCTGTTTTATACCTAACTGCCTCCTTGGAGATGAAATGTATAACCCATGGGTATTTATTATGCTCATGTATCTATCAATTTTATTTCTAAAAATTGGTTTATATGTGTACTGTTTTAATAAGAACGAATATTCTTACGTTAGTTTAATAATAAAGGAAATATCCCTACATTTCCTTATTTTCAGAGTCCTCCCGGCGATGATTAAATGATTCGCTTGGGAGCTCTTTAGAAATATTTTGTCACTATAATATGTAAGAATATTTGTTTCATTCAAGAAATAAGAAGCATTGCATATAGGTGTTTTATACCTAACTGCCTCCTTGGAGATGAAATGTATAACCCATGAGTATTTATTATGCTCATGTATCTATCAATTTTATTTCTAAAAATTCGTTTATATGTCTACTGTTTTAATAAGAACGAATATTCTTACGTTAGTTTAATTATAAAGGAAATATCCCTATATTTCCTCATTTTCAGAGTCCTCCTGGCGATGATTAAAAGATTCGCTTGGGAGCTCTTTAGAAATATTTTGTCCCTATAATATGTAAGAATATTTGTTTCATTCAAGAAATAAGAAGCATTGCATATAGCTGTTTTATACCTAAATGCCTCCTTGGAGATGAAATGTATAACCCATGGGTATTTTTTATGCTGATGTATCTATCAATTTTATTTCTAAAAATTCGTTTATATGTGTGCTGTTTTAATAATAACGAATATTCTTACGTTAGTTTAATAATAAAGGAAATATCCCTATATTTCCTTATTTTCAGAGTCCTCCCGGCGATGATTAAAAGATTCGCTTGGGAGCTCTTTAGAAATATTTTGTCACTATAATATGTGAGAATATTTGTTTCATTCAAGAAATAAGAAGCATTGCATATAGCTGTTTTATACCTAACTGCCTCCTTGGAGATGAAAAGTATAACCCATGAGTATTTATTATGCTCATGTATCTATCAATTTTATTTCTAAAAATTCGTTTATATGTGTACTGTTTTAATAAGAACGAATATTCTTACGTTAGTTTAATTATAAAGGAAATATCCCTATATTTCCTCATTTTCAGAGTCCTCCTGGCGATGATTAAAAGATTCGCTTGGGAGCTCTTTAGAAATATTTTGTCCCTATAATATGTAAGAATATTTGTTTCATTGAAGAAATAAGAAGCATTGCATATAGCTGTTTTATACCTAAATGCCTCCTTGGAGATGAAATGTATAACCAATGGGTATTTTTTATGCTGATGTATCTATCAATTTTATTTCTAAAAATTCGTTTATATGTGTGCTGTTTTAATAATAACGAATATTCTTTCGTTAGTTTAATAATAAAGGAAATATCCCTACATTTCCTTATTTTCAGAGTCCTCCCGGCGATGATTAAAAGATTCGCTTGGGAGCTCTTTAGAAATATTTTGTCCCTATAATATGTAAGAATATTTGTTTCATTCAAGAAATAAGAAGCATTGCATATAGCTGTTTTATATCTAAATGCCTCCTTGGAGATGAAATGTATAACCCATGGGTATTTATTATGCTTAAGTATCTATCAATTTTATTTCTAAAAATTCGTTTATATGTGTGCTGTTTTAATAATAACGAATATTCTTACGTTAATTTAATTATAAAGGAAATATCCCTATATTTCCTTATTTTCAGAGTCCTTCTGGCGATGATTAAAAGATTCGCTTGGGAGCTCTTTAGAAATATTTTGTCACAATAATATGTAAGAATATTTGTTTCATTCAAGAAATAAAAAGCATTGAATATAGGTGTTTTATACCTAACTACCTCCTTGGAGATGAAATGTATAACCCATGGGTATTTATTATGTTCATGTATCAATCAATTTTATTTCTAAAAATTCGTTTATATGTGTACTGTTTTAATAAGAACGAATATTCTTACGTTAGTTTAATTATAAAGGAAATATCCCTATATTTCCTCATTTTCAGAGTCCTCCTGGCGTTCATTAAAAGATTCGCTTTGGAGCTCTTTAGAAATATTTTGTCACTATAATATGTAAGAATATTTGTTTCATTCAAATGAACATATAGCTGTTTTATACCTAACTGCCTCCTTGGAGATGAAATGTATAACCCATGGGTATTTATTATGCTTATGTATCTATCAATTTTATTTCTAAAAATTCGTTTATATGTGTGCTGTTTTAATAATAACGAATATTCTTACGTTAGTTTAATAATAAAGGAAATATCCCTATATTTCCTTATTTTCAGAGTCCTCCTGGCGATGATTAAAAGATTCGCTTGGGAGCTCTTTAGAAATATTTTGTCACTATAATATGTAAGAATATTTGTTTCATTCAAGAAATAAGAAGCATTGCATATAGCTGTTTTATACCTAACTGCCTCCTTGGAGATGAAATGTATAACCCATGGGTATTTATTATGTTCATGTATCTATCAATTTTATTTCTAAAAAATCGTTTATATGTGTACTGTTTTAATAAGAACGAATATTCTTACGTTAGTTTAATTGTAAAGGAAATATCCCTATATTTCCTCATTTTCAGAGTCCTCCTGGCGATGATTAAAAGATTCGCTTGGGAGCTCTTTAGAAATATTTTGTCACTATAATATGTAAGAATATTTGTTAAATTCAAGAAATAAAAAAAGCATTGCATATAGCTGTTTTATACCTAAGTTCCTCCTTGGAGATGAAATATGTGACCCATGGGTGTTTATTATGATGATTTATCTATCAATTTTATTTCTAAAAAATCGTTTTTATGTGTGCTGTTTTAATAATAACGAATATTTTTATGTTAATTTAATTATAAAGGAAGTATAACTATATTTCCTTATATTCAGAATCATCCCTGCGATGATTAAAAGATTCGCTCGGGGACTCTTTAGAAATGTTTAGTCAATATAATATTGTAAGAATATTTCTTACACTCCAGACAGCTGTAAACACCATTTACTAGTGTTCACAGGGAAGTGTGATTGCCATTTTAGCTTCTTTTGTTGTTTTGCATTTCTTCCAACGATATTTTCATCTTTACCCTGATTTGATTTTGAGTGGTACTCTAATCTTAAATGATGAATATAAATTTCTCGTTTTTAAACGTTTGAGTTTCATTTTGGGCATTGACAATTCCCGGAAAAAAATCTCTTCTATCTTTAAATGTTTTGAGAATTCTATCTAATTCTTCCTGGGATTTGTTTATTTGTTTGTTTCTCAACTGTCATTTTTTGCTCACAAAAACTAGTTAGACTGTGATTTACGGTTTAAAGTGGGTTTCGAAACACTCTAAGCAATCATGCCCGAAATAGGTCTCAAACCCACGAAGTGTTGAACTGAAGGCAAATGGTATAAAGATTAGGTTACCAATTCACCCAATATATCTTGTGAAGTAAGCCGTTTCAGTTTTTTTTTTTTTTTTCTTTCTTTTCTTCTACTGAAGCATCACCCGATCAATGATAATTCATGAAAGTGTGGTATGTCTCCACTTGACCCTCTTTTATTTGAAACGCCTTAATTATATTAATTATCAACCTTTACAGGTTTTGTTTAGGTGTATTTCGGACATTCCCATTACTATTCTATTTGCGGAATTGTTTGAACCATCATCGTGTTGAAGCGAGAAATTGTCTCTGTCATCATTGGATTTTATCCAATAGTAAGCATCCGTTACACTCGAAATTATTTCACAATTAAATAGCAATAATAATCGCCTTTTCAAAACCTATCCGCTTGAAGTTCTTATTTTGCAAGGCGAATGCAAAATTGACTTCCTGATGCTTTTTGCAAGGTAGAGGTCTATACAAATACTTTTTTTTTGATTGTCCTTCATGTCTAAAAGACAGAGTATATTTGGGAATTTTATCAATTCTGACGTTGTTAATTCGATTTTTAAGTTAGGTTTTAATTATCATCGACAATTTAACTTACCATATGATCCAGATTTTACAGAGGATTCGATATCCCTAAATCACCTAGAATGTTATAAATTAATTTTGGATTTATTTTAAGTATTTAATATCTTTCATGAATTATGATGAAGCATTTCACACTTGTAATATATGAAATAAGGAAATATTTCATCACTTATGCTCAATTGATTTTCTGTTAGGCTAGCTTTCGTCCTTTTGAGAATAGTACAGATTTTATACCTATATAGATTAAATAAACAATATAGCATATAAACATTTTCGCTTTTAAATTCTATTTTTTTAATATGTGTATATTCAAAATAATGTTGATATCTTTATCTAAACACAGATGCCTTTCAGAAATACGTAATCGGCTTCAGCTTCTTAATTCAGTTGATAGTTTTCAAAAAATATAGGTTCAGAAAACAAATTACTTAATAATTTATCCCGTTAGCATTTATTGATATACTTTTTTCAATAAATACATTTTGATTTTAATCAGAGATATTTATTTGTGGGCATAATAAAATATAAAATTAAAAATTTAAATGTTGTTGAATATGTTTTTATAAAATTTATTTACAGCTTTCTTTGTTGGGTACTTTTGTTGATGATATAGTAATACATTAATAATTTTAGAAATGCTAATGTTCCTTTTATTTTATCCCTTCATGTATCATTGGATGAGATTTCTGACAACTGCAACACCTTCCTACACCTGCTATAAAAATGCATCTAATAAAATCATAAGTGAGTTCATAACCTTTTTATATTTTTTGGAATCTGATATTTTTGTGATTTAATGTTACACATAGGCTTATCTTATTTTTTCTATAATTAAAATAAAATGTTCTTAAATTTTTGCTTTAATAATAATAATGAATTTATGATAAATATTTTACAAACATTAATGTTTGCTTTATATAATTATATATTAATTTTTTTACAATTTATATATATATATATATATATATATATATATATATATATATATATATATATATATATATATATATATATACATACGAGGTTTGTCCGGAAAATGCGTATAAAAGTCGCATAATAACTTTATTTTACAGTTTACAGTCACCGCCAGGTGGCACTACTGCTGTAACCAATCCGATCAACGTTCAGTTCGAGTCAGACCGCTCTGCGTTAGAGATGGCGAAACCAGTTATTTTCTGATAACTAGTTATCAACGTTACGTTCCATAAAAATAACATGTTCTAAGAAGCGTTATAAAATAACGGTTTTTTGTTGACTGATCACGTGATCAATATGGAAGCTTTTATTGGTTCTCTGGCAACTGATAACAATTTTTAACACTTTTGTTATGAGGTTAGTCACATGACTAGTTTATGAGTTTTTCATTGGCTTTCTTGTGTAGCAGTATGTTTTCTGTCATGTGTTTAGTTTTACCTTGTTTCATTGGCTGTCTCACAACTGAGAACTGCATGGAGTGAAGCGTTATTTGGGCAGACACATGATGTATTTTGAGCAATTTCATTAGTTCACCCATACCGTTAAATAGATCTGGAACTGGAAGTTGTTCCAAGAAAACTCATCAGGTCGGTTTTTTTGGAAATTCCGAGGGGAGAAAAAAAAGCACTATATATTGGGGTATCACCTCCTATCGAAAAACTCAAGCCTCTCTATGAACAATAAAATCCTAATTTAGAAAATGTATATCAGGTCCATAATAACATACGCCTGCCAGATATGGGGTGGCGCTTGTGCAACTACCATAAATAACATCGAAAGGCAACAAAATAAATTCCTTAGGGTTATTTCAAAAGCGGAATACTACTTCAGGAATGCCCAAATTAGAAAGGACTTAGGTATATTAACCCTTAGCAACTTTATAAAACACCTGGCTTTTAAATTCACAGCAAATTATACAGTATAGAAAACACAGCAATACAAAATATCCCTAACTATAACCCGTATGACCCTAAATTCTTTCATAGGCTAAGACAGACAGACAACGAGAGATGGAAGCCCTGCTCTATACCAATAGGTTATCAGGTATGCTCCCACCTCAATCTGGAGAAACAGACACCGTACACAGAGTGTCCGGCGTCCGTGGAGAACCGTGACCACAGCCATTTATTGAATCAAGTGATATTCATTGGTGGGGCACAAAGGCCTGCAGGTGTGCTTCGTTGTGATAATTGGGCAGCTGTGCTGGGTTAAAGGTCCACTTCACTGTCCGAGTCGGAGATGACATCGACTGGGGTTTGGATGGGTGGATCTTTACAGCAATCCAAGCCTTTGTTTTGTAGGAGGGTCATCAGCTGGATGAGACGTTGTTTCCTGAAGGCATCTGTTAGGCAGAATTTAATGAATTGTGTTGTGTTTTGGTTCGTGGAGATTTTTAGGTGATAGTTTGCCGTTATTGGGCATTCCGTTAAGTAGTGTGTTAGATTTCCTGTTTTATTGCATGTGAAGAGTGGGGAGCTTGCCTTGCCAAATCTGTGGAAGTAGCTAGGACATGGTGCATGGTTGGTGAGGAAACCATTCAGAAATGGATTGGAGTGTAGGATGTCGGTGTTTACTTTAGGGATGATTTCTCGTGTATATTTGCCGGTTGTCGAATTATCCCAACGTTGTTGCCATTTTTTGGTGAGATTTAGGAAAATCTTACGCTTAGCTTTGGCTCTTGACCACTTGAGGGGGTTAACTATAAGTTTGGATGTGAAGCTGCTTCTTTGGCCGCGGCGTCTGCTGTTTCGTTTCCCAGGACTCCATTGTGGGCTTTTATCCAGCTGAGTTGGAAGAGGCAGTGGCGATTGTTGAAAAGAATTTCTTGGGTTGCTTTAATAACTGGGGATTTATGGTTTGGATTGTTTATGGCTAGCAGTGATGATAAGCTGTCTGACTAGATAGCGACCGTTTTTATATTTTGGTGGATGCAGTACTGAATGTATTCTTTTATGGCCAGGGCTTCTGCTTTGAATACCGAGTTTTCGTCATGCAGTTTGAAGAGTTTTTGTGAATTGGGTCTGAATTTTCGTAGACTATGAAGGCTGCTCCTGTTTTGTTGTTTAGCTGGGATCCATCGGTGTAGATATTAAATTTGGTTGGGATTGTTTGTTTTTGGGATGGTGCGGTCAGGATATTGAGGATATTGTGCTTGTGGCTTCTGATAGCAGGATGCATGTCGTCTTTTTGAAGAGAGGTTCATAGTTGGTGGCTATGAGGGTGGAATTGTTTTCGATGGAGATGTTTCTATTGAGTTGTAGCACTTGCGTTTTCAATGCGATTGCTTCTACGGTTAGGTGTAGTGGTGGAAGGCCCGCCAGGACATTTGCTGCTGCGGTTGAGGTAGTTTTGAAGGTTCTGGTGATCATTATTGTGAAGTGCCTTTGAATTGTTGAAAGTTGGGCGATTTTCCTTGCTGTAAGGGGAAGGGCCCATACAGATGCGCCGTAGGTTATTATTTTTTCAATAATTGTGTTGTAGATGGTTTTAATAAATTTGCTTTTTAGTCCCCAGTTGCAGCCAATCATTGAGTGGAGTCGTTGGGCTGTTGGTAACACTTTTGTTTTTAGCGACCTAATATGTGCCAGAAAGTTTAGTTTGTGGCCTATTTGTAGACCCAGGAAAGTTAGTACTTTTGTGTGGGAAAGACTTTTTCCCTGGAGTGTGAGCTTGGGATTGGACTTGAGGGATTTGTTCAGTTTCCCAATAATCATGGCTTTGCTCTTGGAGGTGGAGATTTTTAATTTTAACGAGTCACATAGGTTGGAGAAGGTGTTCAGAGATTCATTGCAGTTTTGCTTCAGTTTTTCTTTTGTGTTGCCACTGACGATGAGTAGTGAATCATCTGCAAACGCTATAGCTGTTGTATGCTGAGGTCAGTTGTGTGTTAGTATGATGTTAAAGTACAGATTCCATAGTATTGGTCCGCTGACGGAGCCCTGTGGGCAGCCTTGAGTTTGTTTTCGGATACTGAGCCTCCGTCGAAGGTGGTGAGAACTTCCCGGTCTTCTAGAAAACTGAGGATGGATTCGGTGATGTTGCTTGGGGCTTCTATTTTGGTTAATATTATTTTAAGTTGGTACCAGAGGGAGTCAAAATCTTGTTTTATATCCAGGCTAAGAAGTGCTGTATAAAAGTTGCTTTCTCTATTATGGTTAATGGTTGTAATTGCCTTCTGGATTGCATGCACTGTGGATTTGTTTGTAGAAAATCCAAATTGGTTTAGATGAATTATGTGATTGGTTTGGATATGGTGCTTTAGTCTGTCTATAAGCATTCTCTCGAGGATCTTGCCCAATGCTGGTAGGAGACAAATTGCTCTATAGGAAGTGGGGTCGGAGGGGTTTTTATTTTTTTTAAGGAAGAAGATAACGTTAGCGATTTTAAAGTGTTTAGGGAAGTATCGCATATCTAGACATTTATTGAGGTAGTCCAAGAGGAAGCTGGGTGTTGAGGAGTAGAAATACTTCATAATTAAATTATCTAGACTGTCGACGCCTGAAGCCTTGTTGTTATTGAGATTTTTGATGGTGTGGTGGAGTTCTGATTGGGTGAATGGTGGGTCCTTGTTGCCAGTGATGGAGATTCTCGCTGCTCTTGTGTTTGCTTGCAGCGGTGTATCTATTGTTGGATCGTCTTCTGGGAATGCAGTCTTGAGAAGACTTTGAAGTACTGTTGAATGATTGTTAAGTTTCGGTTGAATGTTGTTGAGAGCTTGCTATTTGGTTGGTTGGAAGATCTTGCCAGTTGCGATTTTTTGGAGGATTCTGAAGGTTTCGGTATTGTTGCTGCAGAACGATTTCCAACTGTTGGCTTTTGCTTTTAATATTTCTTTTTTATAAATTGCTAAGTTTTGTTTGTATTTTATGCTAAGTTGTTTTCTTTCCTTGTCTTCTGTGCTTGACTTGATGAGTCTTCTAATGGTTTTGTTTTTGAGAATTAGGAGGGAATTGTTCCACCATTTTAAAGTCGAGATTTGTTTTGGATTCCTTATCTTGAAGCATTCATCTGCAATTGTTTGTAGAGTTTTAATAATAGATTTTGTGAGATTATATAGTTCAGGTGTCGTGGTACAGGAAGCAAGAAGAGTAGCGATATTAGGAATTTTGGTTTTTAGAAGGTTTTTGAACTTTTTGTGGTTATTGATTATTTTGTATCTTTTATTGAAGATGGTTGTAGTGGCTTTGCTGAAGTCGAAGGTGATGTATGCATGATCGGAGCATGTGGTTTCTTCACTAACTGCCCAATTTTGGATAAGATTGTAGGCTTGTTGGTTAGTTAGGGTGAGATCTGGCCACCCTTGTCCATTTGGTCCCACAAAAGTTGGGATGCTTGGTTGGATGTTGTTAATGAACAGATGTTGTTCTGCAATGAGGTCTTCGATAGCCTGACCTCTTGAATTATTTGAGGGGTATCCCCTAAGGGTGCTCTGACCATTAAAATCTCCAGCTATTATGAGAGGGAGGCTTTGGTAGTTATTTAAATTATTCTTCAGAATGACCAGGTCACGATGTTGTAGGATGATAAGTGGATTGATTGGTGATTTTATTATGATGGCTGCTCTGGGTGGATTGTTAACAACTTTGTGGTAGTAGTGTTTCCATCCTGTTGGCAGTGTTCATAGCTCGCCTGATATTGTGTACGGTTCTTGGATGAATGCTATGTCTATTTTTTGTTCGGTTACGAAGATGAATTGGGTGGTGGCTGAACGGCTTCGTTGTAGGTTGATCTGAAGGCATTGTATATGATTGCTTTGGAATTTAACGTTCATTAAGAATTAAAGAGGATGTTGCTTTCTTGTGGTGCGGTTTACTGGGGGTTCACGTTAAATTGGTTAGTTGTGATGTTCCAGCTGTAGTTTTGGAAGGCATTATATGATGGACAGTATTTGTCATAGGCTGCATGATGTGTATTGTAGTTTGCTCCACGTCTGTTTTCTTCTAGGCAGTTGATGCATTCTCGTTTTGTCGAGTGGCAGGTTTGAGTTTCATGGGTTTTACTACATTTACCACAACAACTGTTGGTATTTGGGCAGTGCGCTGTCATGTGTCGATAGTCTTGGCACTTCAAACAACGTTTGACTGTGTGGAATTTTTGTATGCCATGACGTGATAGGCCGATATATATGAATCTTCTGGCTGTAAGTTTGTGGGCTAATGTCCTTGGCAGCTCTATTATTACATTCCATGCTTCCTGGGTTTTAGTGGATCTTCTCATTTCGGTTATGCTGATTGGGATGTCTATGTTAGCTAAATATAGTTCCTCTTTGCATGTGTTGATTATGGTGTCTTCCGAGGTGCCATCAGGGATGTTGAAGATAATTATTTTTTGTTTAGGGGTTGTTTTGTTGGAAACTTCAGGTTTTTCTTTTTCGAGGGTAGATTTTAGTATTTCTTTATCTTTGATGCTATGACATTTGATTTCAAGATGGTTGAATCTATTGTAGATTCGCTTGGGTCGTATATCTGTTTTAATTGTTTTGACGGTTTCCGTTAAGTTTTGATTATTTTGCTTTTTGATTATCAATGAGGGAGGGGAATTTAGGACTTCGCTGTATAATTTTCTTGAGTTGTTAGTTGGGTCTTGACTGTCGCCTTTTCTTGCAAGTGTGACGAGAGTATTGTTAACTTCTTCCAGCTTCTTGTTGAGCTGCGGAATCAGATTATTTGTTAAATCATCAAGTTTTTTGCTGTTGTTTTCGACATCTTGGTTTGTTGTTGTATATGGCATCGCAGAGGTTTGCACTTTTAGTGTGTCATGCAGTTCACTGATGAGGTCGTCTGCCTGTAGTCTGAGTTTAGTTGGGAGGTAGTATCTATCCCCATATTTTGAGCGGAGGATGTTCATTAATTTGTGTATTATCTTGTTTTGTTCACTGGTGGCCTGCTTTACATTGCTTGGTGTAGATGAGCGAGAGTTAATTGTAATAGTTGGGCTTGCATTTTCCTTTGGTGGAATGTCGTTAGTGCTATCTGATGATGGCAAGCCAATGATGCTTTCGTTGGAGTGCGACCTCCGTGTTTGTTCGTTTTGATGTTCCATATTTTAAAGTTTATTATGAATGTGGAAACGGTACGTGTAGCTTGATTCAGAAAGCCTAAATTGCTTGTGGTGAGAATTGATAAAAGGTAATGGAACGTTACATACAGGGATAAGTGACCCAGATGTCATAACTCTTCCGCTCCGCATACCGAGTGCACACTTTGATTTTGTATCAAGCATTAGGACATACAAACTAACACCCTGAGTGGGGCCCAGTGACCTGCATTGATAATGCTATTATTTGTAATATTTTAATTATTTGTATTAGTAAGTAATTGTATAGTTGGGTATGTTTATAAGCATCGGTTTAGCTTGTTAGAATGTTATTTAAGATTTAACGGAGCTGGTACAAAAATAATTATTAATGGCAAGATAATTTGGGTAACGGGGGTAATGTATACTGGTCACTGAGGTCCACTCAGGGTTGGTTAAAATGATTGGAGTGGATATAAATTAGGTACTCTAACCAATTATAGAAATAAAGCATAATAATACTAATAATGCTAATGAAAAGGTAGTATTATAAAAACTAACCATAAATTCCAATTACAAAAAAAAAAAAAAAAAAAAAAACTTAGCTGGGACATAGTCATTCATAGTCTATTGAATACTATTGCTAGGAATAAACATGAAAAAACTATAAACATAGTACATAACTTTACAAAGGTAAAAAAGAATGAGAATGACGCAGAGGCCTGTAGAAGCACTCAAGACTAACTCGAAAATTGAAATAACTCCCGTGTCGTGGAGACAGATTGGGAGCTAGAAAAATAATAATTGAAATAAATTAATCAAGCCAATTAAATAAAAAGTAGCTTGCCAAATTGATAAGGTCTTGAAAAATAGGACAAGCCTAGAGAGTAGAATTGTTAAACACCAGTTAATTCTGAAACGCTAGGTTAAATGAGAAGCTAGAGAAGCGCAGATTAAAAATAATTGGAATAATTAGTTGGGTGCCGGAAGTGGGGGAAGTTAGAAAAAAAAAGAAGTTTGCAATTGACAACAGAGTGTACGCATAAAAAAAAATGAGAAAGAAAGAAGAGAGAGGAAAAAAGAAGGAAAAAAATGTAAAAGTAAAAAAAATTTAAATAAAAAATAAATAAATAATTTAAAAAAATAGGAAAAAGTAAATAAAGTAAGTAAATAGATAAAAGAGATAAGTAAATGAAAAGTAAATACCGACTAAAGCAGAGAGGCATCGTAAGAAGCGAGTAAGAAAAATTAGAAAATTGAAATTACTCCAGAGTTGCTGTGTTAAAAGGGGAGCTTGTAAAGCACTAATGACGCTTAGCCAAACAGGCTAATTAGTAGGGCAGATTGTAGAGTAGTTTAAGTCTTGAACCATAGTACCGACCAGGAGGGCAGAAGAGTTGATGACAAAGCCAAGAAACAAGAAAAAAAAATATGATAAAAAATAATAAATAAATAAATAATAAGAAAAAATAAAAAATATATATATATATATATATAAATTAAAAAAATATAAAAAATTATTCAAAAAAAAAAAAGAAAAAATGGGTTAAACCTAAGAAATGAGCATAGCGATAAACGCAAAAAAAAATATATATCTATATATATATATAAAAATAAATAAAATAAATGAAATAAAAAAAATTAAATATATAAAATTTAAAAAAAATAGAAAAAAAGTAGTTAAAATAAGTAAATAAATAAATGAGATTAGTAAATATAAATTAAATAAAAAAAACTGACGCAGGGCGGCCTCGTAAGAAGCGAGTAAAATAAATTAGAAAATTGAAATTACTGCAGTCGCTATGATAAAAAGGGGGCTTGTAGAGCACTGATTACACTTAGCCAATCAGGCTAATTATTAGGGCAGGTTGCACAGTTGTTTCAGTCTTGAACAATGGTACCGGCCAGGAGGGCTGAAGAGTTGACGACAAAGTCAAGGATCGAGAGAAAAAAAAAAGAATAGGTTGAAACCTAAGAAGTGAGCACAGCGATGTACGAAAAAAAAATGTCCTATAAGGGCCCAAAATGGGAAAGTTAATTTAACAATTAAAAATTTGCTGCAAAGTGTTGTCAAAAGAAGCGCAAGGCAAAGTGGAGAACTTTAAAATTAGTCCGGAGACTCTACGCCGTTTAGGAAGCGAGTAAAACGCTAATTAAAGTTGAGTAATTTAATTAAGTGCCGGAGATTGGTATCCAAAGGGTTAAGTGGAAGAAGAAAGAGGGGGACCGTCTCCCTGCGAAAAGCTGGACATAGAAAAATTTACATCAGCAATACAAATACATAGGGAAGCAATGAAGAACCATTGGTCGAAAAGGGGGGAAAAAAGAGAAAAATATAAAAAACTAATTGCATAAAAATGGTAATAGCATAAGTACAAATAATTATTTTGAAAAATGAAGAACATTTTCAGAAGCACAGAAATCGGCTCCGAATAAAAATAAAAATATTGGTGTGGATTGATTAAAAATTAAAAATTTAGAGTAAATTAAAAAGGAAATAGGTGCAAAAAAGATACAAAAATACATGAAAATTCACAAACAAAGCTACGTAATGAAAAATTATAGAGAAAAAACTATTAAAGTTACAGACAAATGTTAAAAATATATTAAAAGCTTAAAATGTCCACTCCAAGATAAAATTAATTACAAAACGATTGAACACTCAGGGCCAGAGTAACTGAATGATAATTAAAAAAGTACAAATAAAAAGTTTTAGAAAACGACAAAAAACATGAAAAATTTATAAACATTAAAAGTTCAATATCTCCGGCCCTAATTGTCCTATCGTTACAAATTAACCAACAAAATGTGCAGAACAATCATGCGGATTGAGATATTATGACATCTAGGCACTTACCTTAAAATTTAGCCAGACATGTTGTTGTTGACGATTGACATTAGGAGTAATTCATAGGCCAAGAGCAGTACTTCGTCTAAAACCAACGACTGTTAACATCTAGCAACCAATGTCTACTAAATTAAATTATGTCTATTAAATTGTTGCCACCTTTCTACTTTAACTTCATCAATATAGTGTAAAGAAATTGTCAATACGCTTCTAAATTCTCCCACCCATTAATTGATGGTAAACGAATGTTTGCTTGTAAACAAACGCTACGACATTAATCAGTTATGACGATACCATCAGCAGATGGCATCCGCTTCTACCTACACCAAAATTAAGCAAATTTTCCTGCTTAAATAAAGTAGTATCTTAGTTAAATATTTTATTATAATAAGATTTAAATGTGCAAAATAAACAGAAGATTAAATAATTTACCCATAACACTGTCATGCAAACCCAATTCTAACCCAGGGAGTACTTCCATTGATCCTATGAAATGTTTCTGTGATTTTTTTAAAAATATTTTATTAAGTAGTCATGTTATTCTTATATTGTAAACACTCGGTGCACCAAAAATTGTTAGAATCTCTATGTATTTCTCTCTTGTATTGCTAGATCTTGTATAACTTTTCTTGAATTTTTTCACTAACTCTCGGGAAGCTTAACGGAGTTATGTGCTCCTGAAGCTATGTCTTCTCCATCTCTTAGGCAACTTCAACTTCTTCATTAAGCCCCAAAATTTTTAATTAGTACAGAGGCAAATGGCTTACAGCTAGAAACCTCACAGCAAAATTTAGACTAGACCATATTGGGGTAATGAAACTGGTTTTTGAGGAAATGAAGTTAAAGAGCTAAGATCACAAAAATAAGCGAGTGAAAAAAAATTAAACGAATTTTTTCTATATTTTGATAAATTATTTAAAAAATCATTTAATCTACATTGAAAAATATTGATGACATTACATTAACGGTTTTTATTTTTTCAAAGAGACAGTTTTTAATTTTGTTTCTATTATTGCACTACATTTATAAAGTAAATAAATTTTACCTATTATAAATATTATAATTTTTAAGCAAGTCTTTTATTTTTAATTAAAATTTATTTAATTAATTATTTTCATTTACTTTTATTGCAACTGATTAAATTAGATTATGAAGATTTTTTTATGTACTTTTGAGGTTTTAGTACTTTTTCATTGCAGTTAACTTTTTCGATAAAATAATAAGTTGAATGCAAGTGTGATAATATAAAACCATGTATCTGTGGGCTATATTTTTCATTATCTTATTTCAGACCTGCCAACTTTTACGCATCGTGCGTAAAATTTACGCAAAATCGCCAGGTTTTACGCTTTTACTGATAGCATGAATTACTTTACGCGTTTCAGTTCTACTGTGGGCAAAATTTAAAAAAGAAAAAAATTTTATATCTTAGCACATAATGGTGATCTTTTCTCGCTAGCCATGATGAGAAACTGAAATTAGCACCCCATTCAACCCATTTATGGGAAGAGAAAACTGACTTCCCAGACTGTGGTCGCAAAGGCTCCTAGCGGTCCGAAAATGCACATGTCAAACCTATCGGGGTGGGGAAGCCTGATACTAAAGAAGTCACTTGGTCAGAATTATATTTCACTTCATTCTTGATTGAGCACAACATACCATTCAGTGTTTCTGATCATGCTGGTCCCCTTTTCAGGAAAATGTTTCCTAAAAGTGAAAATGCAAAGCGTTATGTATGTGCTTGAACCAAAACTTCTGCCATTATAAATCTAAATGATTGTTATCTTTATTAGTGATACCACACAGCAATGCAGAGTGTGAAAGAATTTTTAGTTAAGTGAAAAAGAATCGAAATGAATTTAGAAACTCACTCTCAAATAATAATTTAGAAAATTTGCTTATTGTGAAATCTTTAAGCGACGGATTCTGTTATGAGCAAGAGTTCAGTAAGAGTTTGTTAGAAAAGGCTAAAAAAGCCACTGTTACATCATTGAATTCTTCCAGTGTATAAAATATTAAAGAAATATATTTAATGTAGAAAATTTTGTATGGAGTTTTTTTAATCTTTAACCCAGAATTTTTATTTTGTTAATTGTTGATGTGCTTATAATTATTAACTTTAATTGATTTAAAAGCGATTGTGTGTAGCAGCATTATGTCCAGATAACTTATTTTTGTTAATAAATGATTGAAATAAATATTTCAACTGAGTGCAATTTAGTGTCATTGTGGAATGCAAAGTATTTCCTTGTAAATATTATTTTAATATTCAGAAAGCACAAAAATTGCAGTGTAATATAAATGCATTCTGGAATCTATGGCTTTTAATAATTAAATCTTTAGATGAATTAAATTCTTAGCATCTGCATTTTCATTAGTTAATAATTTACCTTTATTTAACATAAAATTAATAGTCAAGTAATAACTTAGTTAATTAAATTACGAAAATATATATCTAATATGTAATTTTGAAAAAAAAGTTTTACTGAAATACTTTTTCGAAAGTTGGCAGGTATGTTATTTAAATAATCGAAAGATTTAAAATTTCCATTAATAAACATTAATTTTCAATATCTACGAAAAACTTACTTTTCTATCAAGTTATGATATTTCATTTTACATATTCATGATTTTGTGTTCTCGAATGATCTAAATTTATGCGAAATCTACTTTAAATACATTTAAAAAAACAAAACTTTGCATCACGAAAAAGTAAAAATGTAAAAGCTAAATGAGAATATTCAAATGAGTTTAAGATACCTGTTATAAAAATGTATATTGTGTAAAAACAGCGTTTGCAAAAAGATAATAAACATACTATTATAACAAATAAGACACCAGATGCAATAAATATAATTACTGTCGCATACATTAATTTATATTTATTTTAATTGTTTTCACACACTTAAATAAATTTTTTACCATAAGTGAAAGATATTTATATTTATTTCTATAAATATTACATTTTTATTCTGATAAATATTTTGATTTATATTGTTTAGTATTTGTTATATAATTTTATATTTAAAATCAAACAATCTTTATAAAAGAATTTAAGATGAAGCAACTTTTGATACCATAAATGTTTAAATAAATTAAATTAATAAACTGCATTAACGTCATTATTTTCAATATATCAAACATGTGGTAAAAGCAATTTTTTATAATTTATTAATGAATATTTTCTATAGAATTGTGTAATAGTTACACATTATATTGTCTGTCTTAAAAAATTATCTACAAGTGAAATATTTGGCTGAAATTTTATTAATTAAGTAATTTATTTACGAAAACAATCAGTTCATTTTAAACTATTGAATTTATTCTGAAAAAGAAAATTTAAAATAAATATTATAAGTTTTAATATAAAGCAATATGTGCAACCATTAATTTGATATAAATAATATTCATATGAAATATAAGCAATCATAGCTTATTTACATAAAATAATAAAAATAACAGCCTTTCAAGGTGTTTTGGACTGAGACGAGTCCGTTTTTCATTGATGACATATCCAGCCTTTGAAAATAATCGTTCACGAGGTCACAAGCATATTAAATTTTGACTTGGCAATTTTTGCCAACGTCGGGAATCGATGTGCATTTTCCTTCCACCATAAAAGAGGATCTTTAAGTCTTGGAAGGAAACTGGCTTCTAAATAACGATTCATTTCTAACGTAGCAGTGGAGAATGCATTCCCTAAAAATAAAATTTTTCATTATCATTATTTAAGTGTAGTATACAAACTAAATATATTTCTTAAAGAAAATCTGAATATATTCTTTATATTCCATTAACTTAATGTTCAGTTAAATCTTATTTTCTTTAATTTTAAAATTTCACCGTCTTATTTTCTCTCTCTATATTAATAATAATACTTTCTTTTGATAATAATTTTGTACTATCATAAATTTTCAATAAAACTTCTAAATTTCCCTTTTATTGAAAACAAGAAATAGAATTATGATATTTGGAATTTAGAGGTAATTATTAGGTTATTTTAAGCAGATTATCTTTGACTCTCATTAATTGTGAAGTGGAAAATATAATTCCCTAAAGATTTTATAAGACATATTCATAACTACTGTGTTTTAATACAAGGATTAAAATCTGGAATATTCTCAAGCACCGATCAATGTGCATGCAAAAAACTAACTTACAAATCAATTCCCCCTATTGAAAAGTTTCTAGAACTGAACCCGAGATCTTTCTCCTCTAATAACATGGTATTACCATTCGATCATGTTGAGCCCAAAGTGCCTCTCTTAAATTTCTCCAAAAATCAACTGAAATTACTGTAATCTAATGAATAGCCTTATGTGACTAAATTAATTCATCTTTCATTGTTAATTTTATAAAATGCATCTTAATTAATTTTTAATCATTCAATAAAGAATTCCTAAGCCCTTCCTACAATAACTACAAAAATTTATTTGATAAAAAAGGGTGTTTTTTTTCGAGGTATAGAACTTAAAATTTCAATAAAACAACGATATATTATTCGATTGACATGAATTTTTTTTATTCGAAAGATAATCTTGTGGCATTACATTTTAAATATGATTTCTGGCATATGATTGCCACGGCTGGCTCGGATGTAGTCCAATCTGGACGTCCAATTTTCGATGACTTTTCCCAACATTTGTGGCCGTATATTCGCAATAACACGGCGAATGTTGTCTTCCAAATGGTCAAGCGTTTGTGGCTTATCCGCTTAGACCAATGACTTTACATAGCCCTACAGATAATAGTCTAGCGGTGTTAAATCACAACATCTTGGAGGCCAATTCACAGGTCGAAAACGTGTCTTTCAGTAAATCGATTGTGGCGCGAGCTGTGTGAAATGTTGCGCCGTCTTGTTGGAACCACCGCTCCTGGACATCATGATTGTTCAATTCAGGAATGAAAAAGTTAGTAATCATGGCTCTATACCGATCACCATTGACTGTAACGTTGTGACCATCATCGTTTTTGAAGAATGACGGACCAATGATTCCACCAGCCCATAAAGCGCACCAAACAGTCAGTTTTTCTGGATGTAACGGTGTTTTGACATACACTTGTAGATTAGCTTCACTCCAAATGCGGCAGTTTTGTTTGTTGACGTAGCCATTCAACCAGAAGTGCGCTTCATCGCTAAACAAAATTTGCTTATGAAAATTGGGAGCGACAGCAATCTCGTTTTGGGCCCATTCGACGAATCTACGCCTTGCTTGATGATCGTTTGGCTTCAAGTCTTGCACGAGTTGGATTTTGTAAGCACGCAAACGAAGATCCTTCCGCAAAATCTTCCATAAAGTGGATGGAGACAGATCCAATTCCTGTGCTCGATGGCGGATGGACTCATTCGGGTCTTCCTCAATGCTACGCTCTATAGTAGCAATCGGTCTAATTAGCCCTCGTGTGCAAAAAATGACCGTTGAGCGACAAACAAACCAAAACAAACCAAACTACAGTAGCAATAGCTTCTTCTGTATACACCGTACGGCGTCTCTGGGGATGCGAGTTATCAATTAGAGTAAACGTGGTGCGAAAACGTTCCATGGTTAATCGAATTAACTGCTCTGATGGACGATTTTGTCGACGATAAAATGGACGTAGTGCGCGATACGTATTCCACACAGAACCATTATTTTCGAAATAAAATTGCACAATTTGAAAGCGTTGTTCAGGCGTGAGTCTATTCATGATGAATTGCCAAACCAAACTGAGAATAAATCACTTGACAGCTGTTAAATAGGTCGCCACCTTGGAAAGTAATGCCAATTTAAACTTCTATACCTCGAAAAAAGAACACATTTTAATAAGTATGGAAATATTTTTCAAATTGTTAAATAGGACAGATTTTTTTAAATAACATAAAAGAGAAACATCCTCTTTGGGTATTCATCACATATATAGTTCTGTAGGTACAGTGAAATGTAGATATATAATATTTTATATATATAAATAATGTAACATATGTACTGAAATATATATTTTTTTTATAAAACCTTATGGCAACCCTGACAAAGATGAACTGCATTATTATCTTATTTATTAGTGAAGAAAAATATAATAAATACTTTAACATTTATATACATATATAATAAAGCAATAATATTAGTGATAAAATTGAAAATTTTAACAAAAATGTGTGTATTGCATAAGGTTTTCTTTTATATTAATACTGCACCATTTCTTTTAAATTTTTCAAAATAGATTAAAATAATTTCTCTCATTCAAATAATTAGTTATGCTCTCTCTCTTTACTACATAAAAGAATTATATAAAAGTATTCCCCTACATTAATTCTTAGAAAAGTGAACTTAAGGTTTTAAGCTAAACTTTTTCAACTAAGTTTAATTCCACTCTTAGATTGATCTTAGTTCATATTATTTCAAGACTTTACTTCAACTTAAATTGATCTAAGATCATAAGAATTTTAAATTGTTCACATAATATTTTACACCAAATTAGTTGGGAAAAATTTTCTTAATATAACAGTTGTATGTAATTATTTATAATACAATTTAAATTTCTTCAAAGACTTCAGTTTTTAAAACATTTTACTATCTGTACTTTGATTCCTAACAGGTGACTAATAAAGATTATTATTCAACATTAAGCATTAATTTTATCCTTGATAAATCATGCAGAAAAACTGACACTTTGTTGCTAATAAACTTTTAAATAATAATTAAAATAGAATAAATTATAACAACTACAATAATAATATCGAGTAACACTTATATATATAGATATATATATATATAATCATACACATTAGTGTATAGAAATTTTAATTAATTGGCAATAAAACTCATAATGTTAGAAAAAATATTAAAAAAAGCTTTTAAACTAGGCGACATAAACTAAAAATGTAAAGAAACATAAATTAACAAATTTTTTATTTTATATTTCTCATAATAAACATCAATATTACACTTGCTGCAGTTTAAAAGTATAAATAATTATTTGCTTACTGAAAATTAAAAGTTTAAACAATTTTTGTGGTTTTTCTCAAACATTTACATATGAGCTTCAAATGTTAAAAAATTAAATTAATATAAAATAGATAAATCTAATTATTTAGCGTACTGAAATTATAATAATCTATAAAAACAAAACATAATAACACACTATTATTATTTTACTTAATAAAAATTTTCACATGAAATAAATTTTTAAAAAAATACATAATAAAATATATCCTAGAATATTTTAGCATGCATAATAGAATATTGATAAATATTTTTAACATGAAATATAATTTTATTATGTTCACTTACCTTGAGGCTTCTGGGACGAAATTATATTGTCGAAATAATCCCAAGCAGACATCCTATTATTAGTACTATTCGTCGGAGTGATTGGTTGTGGTTGCTGGTCATCAGATCCATTTCTTTTTTCTGTTTGGATGATATCCGACATTAATTCAATTAAATGTCTTTTCAGTGTATCTGCTTGGGAGTCACTACTTATTCCTAGTTTTTTGTATCTAGGATCCAAATATGTACATATGCCAATTGTTCTACTATTTTCAATATTTCCTAACCTTTCGTTAAGTCCTTTTTTCTAATGCATTTAATACTTCTTTACTTTCCGAATAAAATAGTGCACTTCTTATTTTTGAACAAACAGATACCAATCCATTTGCAATAAGTGGTATTTGGCTCGCAGTTACGTATTTCTCTCCACTTATTTGATTTGTTATTTCCTCAAAAGGCCTTAAAATTGTAATTAATTCTTCAGAAACCTTACATTCTCCCTCGGTTAAAGTAGGTAAATATTTTTCTATTACAGCTAAAGTTGTTATAACAGCTTCTTTAAGCTCCAGGTACCTGTTCAGCATATAAAATGTTGAGTTCCATCTTGTAAGAATATCCTGTATTAGTTTTTTTGGGTTCATAGATCCAGAATTTTTTTGATATTTTAAAAAATTTTCATTTGCACTTGAGCTTCTTTTGAAAAAGAAAACTATTTTTATTTTTTCCAATAAATCTGTTACGATTTTCAATGCTTCCTTAACAATTAAATTTATTGTATGAGCAAGGCATCCAAAATGTTTGTAACCCAAATTTATGATAACAGACTTCATATTAGCAGCATTATCCGTAATGGTTGCAAGTACTTTTCTTGACAAATTGAATTTCTCTGTTTGCTCTTTAATCAGATTGGAAAGAATTCGACTTGTGTGAGTATCACCAATATTAACGCACCCAATTAAAATCGTCTTCAAAGAAAAATCCATCATTAGTGAAGTGAGATGTTACCCCAAGGTAACTCTCATTATTTCTTGAAGTCCGTGTATCAATGGTAAGACATACGCTGGAAACTGAGGAAAATTTTTGTATGGCGATGCTATAACATTGTTCATATAATGCCGGAATTAAGTTATTAGAAATAACTTTTCTGCTAGGCAACGAATAACTGCTATTTAGTCCCCTTACAAATTCCTTGAAACCTTCATCTTCCACGAGAGAAAAAGGCTGCAAATCTTTTATAAAAAGATCTAATAAAAGACGATCTAAAAGTTCTTATTTGCCGCTGTCATTTTCTGAGGCATAAATTCTGCTGTTTTCATTTGCTGTGCTTGATTAAAAGAATTTGAAGGAGATGCATTTGTTTCTTCAAGTTCAGTAATTAAATTCACAGAATGAAAAGGATTATTTTTATTATGCAATCTGTGCAGAATCCTTCTTTTTTGAACAGAAAGCACTTAAGCACGAAAGATCCACAGTGATATGCTTCTTTTCCAAATGTTTCTTTAAATTATTTGTCGTCGATTTGAAGCAAAGTTTTGCACCACATAAATTACATTTGGCGGTCTTCAAATTTGCATCAATAATATTAAAATAATTCTAAATAGGACTTTTATTAACTCTACTCATTTTAAAATATTTAAAATGTACAATGAAGTAATAAAATTAATATAACAAATAAACACAAATAATGGAAGCAAGGAAATAATAAAATAGCTCAAAAGTGAGGGTATGTATTTGCTCAAAAAAGAGACAATGGCAACTGAAACTGAATAGAATGATACTCGGTATTTATTCAAACCATTTTAGTTGCAACTATGTAAAAGGATATACTACACATTAGCGCTAACAGGACCACCCTATCGATAATTACTTTTACGGAAGCCCTGTCTGAGGACCATCTTATTGATGATTACATTTTCACCCGAAATTTAAATTCCCAACTAAGTGCAGGATTTCGTCTCGCTAATTTCTCACGGTCCAGGAATCGTTTCTTAAAATCCCTTCATTTGTCACCATTGTAAAAGCCCGCCACACTCGATAGGATTTTTCGTTTGGATTTGTTGAAGGGGGTAGAAAGTAATTAAGCACACACTTCCCTCAAATTCTGCTGACCACAGTAGGGGAGGCACATGTGGAGTAGAATCCTATCGTGTGTCGTAAAAGACCACCCTATGAATAATGAGTTTTTCCCAGAGAAGAAGAAGTGGATCTAGTGTTTGTTAGGTTCCTAGCCTAAATGGCCATGTACCTTCTGTTCCTAAGAAATTTTTCTACACCTAACTTTAGTTGAGATTAACATAATGATTTCAAAACATAAGGTTATTTAAACACAAAAGATTAAGAAAATATTTTGACTCTTAGGTTAAAGTGCTCCCAACGAGAGTTCTTTGCATGATATTGAATAAACATAAAAAGAAAAATTTGAATACACATTACAAACAAGAGTGAAAAAAATAAAATAAAATAAAATAAAATTACAGTTATATACATAGTAACAGTATTGATATAACTACATAAAGACAAAATATTTTTTTATTCTATTATATATGCATATATATAAATACAATTTTTTTTCCTTTTCTGTATTTTATTTTATATATATATATTTTTTTTAAGAATAAGAAGAAGAAATTATTAATTTCTACTTTTTGGGAGGCAAATAGATAAGTTTGAATGTGGCTTAGCCCGCAGAACCGCCCTTGGTCTGTGGAAATTGGAAAGATCATAGGGACTGTAGTTTTCAATTGCTTGAATTTCAGAGTTATCAATTTCATAAAGATTGTTGTAGAAGCGAAAAGCAAGGAATTGGACGTATCTTGATAGGGGAAGGACACCCAAATTGCTTCTGATGTGTTCGTTTCTGATGTAGAAGTCTGATTGAGTGATCAGTCTAAGAAATTTACTTTGCTGACCCTCAAGAAGTTTCAGGTTCGTTTCTGCAGCACCACCCCAGATTGGGGCTGCATAGGTGATAATAGGGCGAAGGTATGATTTATAAATCAATAGCTTGTTAGCCATGGAGAGCTTTGATTTGTAGGCAATTAAGGGGTAGAGTGAAGTTTTGGCAGAAATAAATTTATTCTTAATTTTATTAATATGGGCTTTCCAGGTAAGTTTTTTATCTAACGTAAGACCGAGGTACTCGACTTTATTTGACCAGGGGACCGAAAAACCGCTTAGTTGAATCTGGGGGGGTAGAGTACGTTTCCTAGTAAAAATGACAGCAGTGGATTTGTTTGGATTTATTTTAATTTTCCACTTATTAAGCCACTCTTCAATGGCCATGAGGTGTTCAGTAAGGGTAGCATGGATTTTCCAGTAGAGAGAGCTAGTGGACAAAACGGCAGTATCATCCGCAAACAAGCAGAGCATAGTATTTTGGTGTTGCGGAATATCATTGATATAGATGTTAAATAAGAGAGGACCCAGCAGGGATCCTTGCGGTACGCCTGCAAGAATGGGTCTGTCCAGAGAGATATCTTTTCCTACTCTAACAGTAAAAAAGCGGTTGGAGAGGTAATTATTAATTAAAGTAATTAATTGGGTTGGGAAATGGAATTTAATTAGTTTGTAAATTAGACCAGGGTGCCAAACTCTATCGAACGCTTTTTCTATATCAATGAATATTCCTCCCGTGGATTTTTTGTACGCGATTCCTTTTGAAATTTTTTCTACTACTCTGAGTAGTTGGTGGGTGGTAGAAAGTTTTTTACGGAAGCCAAATTGTTGAGGAATAATAATTTTGTTGGTCTCATCAAAGGCCAGTAATTTATTAAGAATAATTTTTTCGGCAATCTTGGCCATAGTCGGCAAAAGAGAGATCGGTCTATAATTGGATGGGAGATTTTTGCTTTTACCCTTCTTGTGGAGCGGAATGATAACTGCCCTTTTCCATACTTTTGGAAAATGACTTGTTTTCAGTATACTGTTGATGATTGCAGAGAGGCAGCAAATTGCTCTAATAGGGAGCTGTTTCATAATTTTGTTGTTGATATTATCATGACCGGGACTTTTTTTGGGTTTTAGTTGTTTAATAATTTCTTCAATTTCTGAAGCAGGTGTTTCAATGAAAGGCTGATTATTAATGTTGTTAGTCAGGAAATTGGTTACTGTGTTTATAATTTGCTGGTCATTTTGTGGATTACTGATGTTGTTTGCTTGAAATTGTTTTTCAAGACTGTTTGCCAAGCATTCCGCTTTTTCAAAATTTGTGAGTGCTACTTTGGCGCCATCTATGAGTGGGGGGACACACTCCTTGTTGTTTCTCCTTTTATTAGCTGCTCTCCAGAAGGATCCATCCTCCACATTGAGATTAGTGAGGTATGCATTCCATGAGTCATGGTTATGTAAAGCTATTTTATTTTTGATTATTCGTTTTAAGGCATTAATTTGATTTTTAATCACTGGAGATCTGGTTCTATTATGAGTTTTCCTTAATTTATTTCGTTTTTTAATTAAATCAATTATATTGTCTGGCAAGTATTCTATTTGATGATTCATTTTGGTGAATTTACTGTGATTGAGAGCAGTATTTATAATAGAAGTAAAATTATTAACATTTTCTTCAAGTTGGGATGGGTCATCAGTTAATTGAAAGGCTTTATCTGGAATTAAACAGTTAATTTTATTTCTAAACTTACTCCAATTGTGGCAGGTTTTTTGCCAATCACTTTCTTGCTGATTATTTTTGCTGAAGAAAATTAGCACTGGGTAGTGATCAGACGGGAGCTCCTCGATTGTTGATAATTTCATGGGAGGTTGGATACCCCTACAGAGCATTAGATCTATATAATTTGCATGTGTAGGGCCAAAATGAGTGGGTTTATCGGGCTTAAAAATGGTAAAGTCGGTATTGTTTATAAGGGAGTTTAGGACTTTTCCAGTACTGTTTGCATAATTGCAACCCCAGTTCTGGTGTTTAGCATTGAGGTCCCCAGCGAGGATGATCTTAAAAGTGAGTGCTGCTAGGTTTTCAATGTCAACAGAAAGAAGTGAAGAATTGGAGGTGGGGGGATGTAGAGTGATGCCACTGTAATGTCAGAGCTGTTGGAGAAGTGTAGTTTGATAATTGTCGCTTCAGCAAAGTGCAATTTAGGTGTGGGAATATGTGTATGGCTGATCTTTGTTTTGATTAGAATGGCCGTACCTCCCTGGCGAACGGTGCGGTCGTTTCTATAGATATTATAGTTAGGTACATTGAGGTTATGAGTCTTAACAAGGTGGGTCTCCTGAAGTAAAATAATATCAGGATTGTTTTTCGTTATAAATGTTTTAAATTCCGGAAGTTTATTGTGCAAACCATTTGCGTTCCATATCATAATTTTCATATTTTCGAATTTTTTAATTATCATTGTTAGTTTCATTTAAACTAAGAGCTTTTAATAAAATGTTGACTTTATCTGTTGGATGGATGGTCTTCTCTAGAAGAGGTACTGCCTGTAACAGTGCAGGATAAGCTTTAAATATTATATTAATTTCTTTAAACAGTTGAAGAATAGTATGAATGTTTTCAATTTGTCCTAAGTTAGGTAGGTTGGGAGTAGGAATAGTGTTGCTTTGGGGCTGTGGTGTAATATTTTGTGCAGTAGCTTGCGCAAAGGAAAAATTTTTTTTAATTGAATTTGCAGATTTTGTAATCGTTGATTGCGATTTTTTGTTTTTATTAGCTGGATTCGCAGGGCAGCCTGCGTATGAGGCGGTATGTGAATTGCCACAGTTACAACATTTTGGGGAATCTATTTTTTTATGGGGGCAATCTTTAGTTGTGTGTTTTTCACCACACTTCACGCAGTTCGGTTTTAAATGACAAATTGCAGAGTTATGTCCATACCCTTGGCAATTATAGCACTGCGTAGGTCTATTATTAATGTATGTTTCGACTCTGATAATTAAATTCATTATTTCTTTGACATCGTGAATTTTGGAGGCTACTTCATTAGAGTTTAGGGTGATTAAAAAGCAGGGAATGGGTTCTTTGACCCTGTGTTTTCTCATGACTGCTACTGCGGCTACATCAAAGCCTTTGTTAGTCAGCTCTTTCTTTATTAGTTCAGGGGGTGGTGCGGGGTAAGCCTTTAATAACAACCTTAATGGGTTTTTCAAGACGGTTTTTAATTACTAAGCATTCGATTTGATTTTCCAATAAATATTTTGTTACTTTTCTGTGCATTTCCGAGGAGGCTGGAAATACTTTGAGAAATTCTCCTGATAGTTTTGCTTTAATATTTTTGTCGCAATTTATTTTAAGATCGTTTAAGAGTTCAGTGAAATTACTTTTAAGTTTGATCAGAATAGGGGGAATGGAGTTTCTGGGAGAAGCGGTAGTTGGCTGACTACTGTCAGCATTGTCGCGAATTTCAGTTTGCATATTACTTAAAACAGAGAATTTATTAATTGTGTTAGTTTGTGGATTGGGAGTGGTAATTTTAATATTTGCCGTTTTTCTGGGTCTAATAAAACCCTCCTCATCACTATTGTTAGTTAGAGCTCTCTTATTTTTAGTTGGGGTGTTATACATAATTACATCTTTACTAGTAGTTGGTAATTGGGAGGAGCTATACATAACATTGTTTACATATGACCATGAGTTATTTACAGTAGTATTGTCATTACACATATTGTTATCAATAGATACAGTATTAGTCGTATTATTAATATTTTGCATATGATTGTTTACGCTACAATTGTTTACATTTATCATAGAATTTACATTACCGACAATAACAGAATTAGAATCATTGCACTCATTAGTAGCAATAGCATTATCTATATTACAATCTATTTTGTTAATGCTGTCTGATAAATGATCATCAGAGTCATAAGATTTTACAAGTTTAGATTTGCTATTTTGTAATTTAGAACTATTTTTAGCATCATTTGCATTTAACACTGACCATTTATTTTTACTTTTAGATAATTTGATTACGTTTCTTTTAGATTTAAGATTTTTAGATTTAATACTAGTTTTAAGAATTTTATGAGTTGAAATATCATTATCAATATCAGTATCGGAATTACTACATACATTATTATTACCATTATCATCATGCAAAGAACAATTTGAAATTAAACAATATCCAAATTGGGAGCACTTACCCCGTAGTTCTTGACTGCTGATGAATGCATGTTTGTAAAGTCCGTATTGGTATATCCAGATTTGATTTTTATGAAAGTTCACATCTTGGGATCCAATCACTTCCATAAGTCGTTTTTGGGTGGTAGCAAGTGATTCCAGTAGTTCACTTTTTTTAACTAATTCCCTAAGGGTCTCACATCTTTCCACTTTGGTGATAGGAACACAAGGATCAAGAGATAACAATGTATCCAAATTTGGCACTACACTTCTTATTGCACTCTGTATGTAGGAACGCACTTCAGTAGTGACTGGGTAGTCACCATCACCACAGGCATTTGGAGATTTGTCATTACTTAGTTGGCTCTGCATAGAACCAGGTTGTTCAGGCATTGACACGTGAGGAACACGAATAGTTTGCACAGTAAGTTGATGGCTCTGAAAAGGGCCTTTGGACCCGGGCATATCCTTAACACAATCACTAGGTGCACTTAGGGGAGGCAAGTCACCATAATCCATAAGCACAGATGGTGGAGTCGCAGAAGTATCCATACCGGGTAATTCATTGGAGTAGCTGGCATCCGGAATGTCCATAATATTGCCGGTAAGTTCCGGCAGGAGTGAACGGAGCCCCTCCGGGGGTCGGTCGGCGGCGCCGGCGTCCTCAGCCATCGGCGGGAAATGGCAGCGCTGTGAGAAACAAGCAAGAACCGGTTCGCGTTGTCAAAATTGCTAAGCACGAGCTTAAGTAAGGCACGTCCTATCACTTCAACAGTCGAAACGAGAATGTCTTTTCCCTGAGAACTAGAGAAGCTAATATTTCTATTGTTGAACATCAATAATCAAATTCAATTTTCATTTTTAGCTCATTCAGGAATTTAAATCTAATAGAATTTTAGATTAAATAATTCAAAATAAACGTTAGTTGGGTTATAAATATTTCTTCAAAAGAAAAATACAAGTAACAAGAGTTTTTAGATTTTGAATGTAATTTTAAATAAGCATAGAGTATTAAGGTGTCCATAAAAATATTTTGCTTAAACTATATTTTAATATTGAGGATTCAATATTTTACAAATCTACAAAAATTATAAATTTTATCACAATGGAGTAATTTGTGTATATTTTAAAATCAGATTTGCGCAGTAAAATGCATTAACATTTCTGTGTGAATTCAGATACTTCTATTACTTTGTAAGATAAGTTTTTTCCTCGTATAAATATATTTTTCAAATATTGTTAGCTTCAGATAATGAACAGGAAATAAAATTCTATAGTTGAGCAATATATTCCATTCTAAGTTTTTAATTTTATTCGTGGTTATTATTATTGTAATAAAAAAGAGTACAAAAAATTAGTATTTCACATACGCTTTTCGGGCTGCTTTCGTTTGTAAATCAGCTAAAAAAAAAAACAGGAAAATTTGTAAAACATCAAAATTCTGATTATCGATAGTTCTTTTAAGTGATACAAATAATTAAAAATCTTGCAAGTTTTTTTTTTTAAATAATGTAAGGAAAAAAAACTTTTAAGATTTCTAATTATCTTTTCTTTTTATAATGATTTTAAAAGAATTTGGAAATGTATAAACATATTTTTATAGCTTCATTATTAAATAACATTCTAATCAGTTAAACATACATTTCTCAAATGATCGTTTATTCTTGAATTAAAGGAAGCATCCAACGTCAAAAGTAACTTTCCTCCGAGAATTAAAATCACAACAATGAACTTCTTTGGAAATGGTGAAGAACAATACTTTGTGTGATTCAGTTTTTATCTTGCCAATTAATTTTCAGTAATTAGAAATTTAATTTTTCTTAAGAAAATTTTGAAATAAAATGTTATTAATAACAAAATTAATAGATTTAAGATTTGCTAAATTTTTTATACTTGAGTAATGTAATAAAATACTAATATTTTTAATTGTTATTTAAGTTAACAATAAAATTTCTTAACCATCCCAAAAAATAAAATAAAGGTAATTTTTTGTACTATTACATTTATTGCTGGATCACACAAAAGTGAATGCAGTATGAAATTGAGCAGTATTAATCAATATAAAGTTAAAACCCATCAGCAAATATGCACTATAATTTTAAATCGGGATTGAGTGACAAGTTTCGGAAGAATTTTTGAAGAGTAGGGTGATAATTACGTAAAGCGACACTGAAAATGCAGAAAATATTGAGGCGCATATGCGCCATTTTCACAGATGACCAACTCTGACATATGAATCAAAATCCTGGTATCTGAGTATAATTAACTCTCTCGGCTTAATTCTTAACTAGTACGTGGATGATTCTAGCAATTTCTCTCTATATTTAAACCGTAACTCCAATTAGCTTTCAGATTTAAAAGTTGATCATAGATTCGAAGTCCAAAACATGACATATTTCCATGAACCCTAAATTTTTCTACATTGCTTGAATGAAACATATGAGCGTTTATCTGGTTTTCTATTACATTTCGCATACTTCAAATTTTCAATCATGTTAATTTTCGAGATATTTGCTTTGATTGCTAATGATCTTTCTTAATATAGAAAATGATGGAAAATTATAATCTAAAGTACCATGCAAATAATTCTAAAAAGCAAACAAAGCTAAATAACATTTTTAAAACTAAATTTGCAAAAGATAGTATTTGCATTTAACTATAATTATATTTCAAATACTTTTTTGTTCCTAAAACTAAACTAAACTCCATGGCACGACAGCCAATGTGGGCCAAGGCCTAAAGTGCCCATAACTGTTTTCATGACCGAGGGCCCTGGGCTGCGAAGCATATATCCCGATTAGGTGGTCAGCCTAACGCGAAATCCACAGTGTTTAGTTTCCAAGCATGCTTGGTACTCAGTGAATCGACCCACTGAAGGGATGAAAGGCTGAGTCAACCTTGCCCAGCCCGAGGATCGAACCTGTGTCATGGGAGCGTGAAACGCTGCCACCAAGCCACCGGGCTTCTTTTTTTGTTCCTGAAAAATATAAATAAAATGGAAATTTAGTCTAATGAAAATTCATAAAATAAAATCTCTAACAATCATTTATTATAACAGTAAAAAAGAAATTTATATTTATGTTATCTAGAAATTCTCAATCATGATAAATTTGGAATCTTTGTGGAGGGCGTAACGCCCCAAAGCCCATGTAATGAATTATAATATTCACTACGTATTGCCTTTTGAGAGTATTTTAGATAGTGGGCCGTATTTATCTGATACAAGGGAGGGAACTCAGAAAACTCTCAAGCACCCACATCAAAAGACATGCATGCTTAAAATAATGATATAGTATCATATAACGCTTCTAATAAATACTATAGTGAAAAATATCTTCAGTTCTAATTAAACCAACCTTTTCTTCAAACAGCCTGAAGATATTCAATATTACAAGCTGATACTTCAGAATGTTTTTCGTAATATGCAGTTTAATATCTGGTAATTTATTTTACAGTTATATAAAATTAAACATATTATGAATAGAGCTATTTATATTTAAAGATTTGTATTGAAATTAGAAAGGAATAAAACTACAAAAAAGATCCTTTTATGAAAAATTTTTTTCATCAAAATTATTACTTAACTTGAAAAATGAATGATGAAAATTTATAATTTGCAGCTGCAATACGTAGGATATTAATTTTATTATGATTTTATTTTCAAATATTAAATAAAAACTACATTTACAAATTTACAATAATTAATTTAATATAATTATACATTGCAATATTTATTATCATGATTCTTAATAATTATGTTCATAACTTAACAAAAATAACAGTTTTTATTTCAACACAAAATTTATAAATGGCTTTCTACAAGAAAAATGTTGCAATTTTATTGCAGTACATCAATTACATTTTTAGGTTTGTTAAATTATTACATTAAAATATTTTAATATAATCAATTATATTATCATTTAAAATAATTAAAATTTTATTTTTATAAATTAATTTTAATAAATTTTGATGATGCTTTCTCAATAAATAAAAAAGATATTAATTGTCAAAAATTATTTTTACAATGTATAAAATCTTGAAAAATATTTAAAATTTTATCGAATGGTACGTTAGCTTCTTCTTTTAATCTTTTTTTAATTTATACAAATTACTTCCCGAAATTTAATAATAAATTAAAAATATTTTACTCTTGTTTTTATATGCGAGCATAATTTCAAGTTTCTAAAAAAATGCATCAGCTTAATAAAAATTTCGCTAAAACTCATAAAAAAATAATAATATAAATAAAGGCTGAAGACAAATAAAATGCCCTCACAATATCAACATAAAATGTAATTTTTAGAATTCCCATTTTTACAAATGTCTTAATCTTATTTTAAAATGGAAATATATTTATTCATCCGCTTTTCAATTAACTTTTCTGCATCAACTTGAGGAACCGAAAAGTATACATTCTTATTTGCTAAACAACGCTACGTGCCAAGCGAAAGCTTGGAATTTGTTTTCGAGAAAACTCGATGTCAATGTTAGAAGCCAAAACAACGTAATAACGACTTTAAAATTCCGTTGCGAAACAACGATAACGGCTTTAAAGTTCCGGAAGTTCTAAAACAGCGATAACGGCTTTAAAGTTGCAAAACAACGAGAACAGCTTTAACGTTCCAGAAGTTACAAAATAACGTATTGTAGAAACCTTCTACAATACCGTAACTACTTTGAGAAGTTACCAATACTGGAACGATTTCAGCAGTTACAGGGGAAAAAATCGTTATCTCAATAACATATTTTTTGAAGAACTCGTTATTTATTAAACGGTTATTAATAGATAACGGTTCTTAAATAACAATTTCCTTAAATAACGACCATCTCTACTCTGCGTGTAAGTAGGAGTGTGTAGCTGCTTGTAGAAAGTTGCCCTTTTTCACCTGCCATCGGCATAAAGCTCTCTCTGATTGAGGAACGCGCATTAACATCAAGTTTCTTACAAAGCTGGGAAAGAATGGCCGTGAGATTTTTGAGTGTTTGAAACAAGTTTACGGAGACAATTCTTTGAAGGAACCAATCGTGAAAGAGTGGTTAAAAAGGTTCCGGGAAGGTTGAGAAGATGTGAAAGATAACCCTCACCCAGGACGTTCGTCGACAACGAATTCTGATGAAAATGTTGAACGAATTCGGGCTTGTGTTCTTAAAGACCTTAGATTGACAGTCAGAATGATTGCTGACGAGCTGTCAATCCCCAAAACAATCACAACAATGCGCCCGCTCACACGTTGCTCGTTGTGCGTGAGTTTTTGGCCCGAAGCTCAATCACCGTGACAGACCACCCGCCTTATTCATCCGATTTAGCCCCTTGTGACTTCTTCTTGTTCCCAAAGTGCAAAATGGTGCTTCGGGGGCGGCACTTGGGAGATGTGGAAGGCATCAACGCAGAAACGACACGGCAATTGAACAGCACCACAATTGAAAACTTTCAGCAATGTTATCAACAGTGGAAACGGCGTTGGCAAAAGTGTATCTCGTCTCAGGGTAAATACTTTGAAGGAGACCACATTGTAATACCTGAATAATTGTAAAATGAAGTTATTATTCAACTTTTATACGTATTTCCGGACAAACCTCGTATATATATATATATATATATATATATATATATATATATATATATATATATATATATATATATATAAATTTCTGTTTCACTTTGATAGATTGTTTAGTACTCGCTGAAGTTAAATATTTATAATTTCATTATTTTCATTATTTTAAAATCATTTTTAGTGAAGATATTTACTCTACAAATTATCAACTGTATGTCTCAGTTGCAAAATCGATTGATTAACTTGATAAAGAAAGAATCTGTGAAAGATGATAAAATAATATATTGTTTAAATGATATATGATAAAATAATATATGTTTGTTTTGAACTAAAAATTTTTAAATTTGTATGTTTTGAAATAGTGCATATGTATTTTTTGTTTATGTTTTTCGAAGATTTACGGTGTTGTTAAATTGGAAATTTATATACTGTTGCAAAGCTAAAATTGTAATTAATCATTTTTACCAGAGAAGCACTACTTGCACGTACTTCATGGATCGCCGATTGTGCTCGCCAGAAATGTTTTGATTTATTTTTCGTTGTATTCATGCTGTCAGCAACTCTTTGCATATGCCACATTGGACATGTGGACCACTTATTGCTGGATCCTGGATTATGATACTAACTAAATGCTGCTTCAACTTAACTTTAAAAGGAGCATATCCGTTTAAATGGGGGAATAAATAACTGAAGTAAGATATCGGAAAATTACGACATAATGTTTTCCATAAAAATGAATTCTCTGTGAATACCATAATGTTTAGATTTGTGTTCAGAGCCAGGGAAATGAATTTTCTAAGCTGTTATTCTACACTGTTATACTGATTCTTCCACTGGAATAATAGTAAGGGTGATTCTATTGGGTTGGCAACTAAATTATTGCGGATTTCTTTTAGAAAATCAAAGACAATTTTTTCATGGAACTAAATAACTTTATTCTGTAATGTATTGCCCATTTTGATCAATGACCTTTTATCTTTCAGGCAGAATTATAATACCACGTTCATAAAACTTCTGGTTTTTATTAGCAAAAATCTGAATCAGGTACGATTTGACATCATCAAGATTGAAATTTTTACCATTCAAGGAGTTTTGTTAAGATCGAAACAAAAAGTTATCAGATGGTGCAAGATCAGGTCTATATGGTGGATGTAGCAAAACATCCCAACCAAGCTCCAATTGTTTTTGCCGAGTGACCAAAGATGTGTGTGGCCTTGCATTATCATGATTGAATACAACACCTTTTCGATTTGTCCATTCGGGCCACTTTTCTTCAACTGCATTGTTTAATTCCGTTAGTTGTTCAATGTAGACATCAGAATTGATCGTTTGGTTGGGTGGTAAGAGTTCAAAGTAGACAATTCCTTTGTAATCCTTCCAAACTGATGACAAAACCTTCTTTTGATTAATATCAGCTTTTGATGTTGTTTGAGTTGGTTCACCAGGCCTGCTGCTCCACGATTTTTTCGCTTAATATTGTTGTAAACAACCCATTTTTCATCACCAGTTATCAGTCGTTTTAAAAATGGATTATTTTCATTACGTTTCTTTAGCAAATCGCAGCTGTTGATGCTTTGCGTTAAATGCTTTTCTTTCTTGAGGAACCCATGTATCGAGTTTTTGAACATAGCCAAAGTGTTTTAAGTGATTTTCAATGCATGCATGTGATACATGAAGCTTCTCTGCAATCTCACGTGTTGTTCTGTGATGATCCAAATCGATTTTTACTTTGATTAGGTCGTCATCAACTTCAACTGGACGACCAGAGCGTTTTTCATCTTTGAGTGAAAAATCACCAGAACGAAATTTGGCAAACCAATTTTGACACTGCCATTATTTTAAGGCTTCGTCACCATAAATAACATATAAGTTTTTATGAGATAACGATGCGTTTTTCCCTTTGCAGAAATAAAAAAGCAAAATATGACGAAAATGTTCCTTTTGATTTTCCATTTTTCATCGAACCTCACACGAAAACTTCGCAACCGATCAAAAAACATTTTTTACTGGTTGACAACTGAATTGCCAACTATCAAATAACAAAATGAGTTTTACATTTGTACTACGTCTGCAAACCTAAAAATTCAACTGAAGCCATCTATGAGTGAAATCCGCAATTACTTAGTAGCGAACCCAATAGTTTCTATTTCAACAGTCCTTATATAAAAATTAAATTAATTATCCAACTTTATATCTGAGATTAAGCAACTTTTTTTAACCTTCAGATCTTGACTGCAATCAATTCTACTGGTCGTAATACACCTATTCCCTTCATACAATGTCCAAATAAATTACCTGATTTTACTTCACTGACTTGGCCATTTTTATAGAATACAGTGTTCCACGTAATATTTAACTCAGGTACTTAGATTCAGTAAGAAAAAATATATTTTAGCGATAATTTAATTATAATTTTGAAATGTTTTAGTTCTAATATATTAAAAATGTTTTCGTTTAACACAAATTAAAAACTTGCACAAATTTTTTTATCTATTATGATTTATCTTTGTTGAAGCTAAGGAATTGTGGACATTTAAATGTATAAAATATAAGCTTTTCACCTTAAGATTGATACGAATGGGAATATTTTTATTGCTAAATATAGACGTGTGCTATTTATAAGCATTCATTTCTAATTATAATTGTTCTAGTTTTTTATAGAATTATTTGTTGTTAATTAACGGTTTGTCATTTCAGGTTACTATAAAACTACATATTCGTTGGAGCTTTTCAGCAATATTCATTGAAGATTTGTAGAAAAGAATGAATCTGTTGACAACGTATTGTAGTAAATTATAATATATATATATATATATATATATATATATATATATATATATATATATATAATGAACTTTATTCTAATCATGGTATTGAATTCAATAGTTAAGTTAGTCTATATTTAATTTTAAAATGTATTTAAATGTTTTACTTTACAGTAATGAAATATTTACTTTATTTTTGCCATAGTCAAAAAAGTTTTAGGAATTTATAAAATAATCTTCTGGCAAAATTGTTAACTGTAAATGTATTAAGAAATTGAAAAAAATGCATTATTTTAATTTTTTAAATACCTTCAGAGCTGAATATGTCAAAAAAATGATAAAACTTTTGTACTTGTATTATTTTTTAGTTATAGTAAACTTTTCTTTGGTGTGGTGTCTTTTTTCTCAAACAGTGCACAAGAACATGTGTATTTCTTTTAAATAGGGGTGTTGTGTACTTTATTTCGGTAGTGACATAAAGGGGGAAAAATACTTGTTCTGGGTTTGACTTAATGGGTTGGCCTCGTCATTTTGTACTTGTTAAATGTCGCGAAATGAAGGGATATGCTTAAAAACTTGAGCCCAATTATTTTCAATTTGTAGACATACAAAATAAAAATAATTTAAAAGTTGTTTGCTAACTATATTTGAATGTACAGTAAAAAAGTAACGTAATATGTACTACAAAAACACACAAATAATGTTTTATAATAGAATTAATACAAAATAAAAAAAGAAGGCGGCACTTCCAAAAGTTAAGACGAAGATGTAAAATGCAAAAAAATCAAGAAATACTGCTTGGATTGGCACACAATTCGGCAAGAAAATAGCATATATGTTTATGCATAAAATAAAATCTAATTATATACAGAAATGAAAACAGTATTAAATTTTTGGAAGTTTTCTGATAATGAGATACTGGAGATTTAAACAGAATTATGCATAAAGTGAAAATAAACAGCAAAGA